>APFE031650311.1:93852-106070 GCA_000404065.3 Pinus taeda | reverse complement strand
CCTCCTTTACATTACATAAATTAACAATTCTTGGATGATACAAATGACAAAACCTCCTTTCTATATATAGGAGTCTAAAGAGTCACAATATAATCTAGCCAACCTAACAATAATAATATAAAGCCAGAAAAATAACCATAGAGGGATTCTATGGGGCACAGTAATAACAATATGGGGGCAATAGGGGCACAACAATATTAATAAGGGGTATAACTACAATAGTAATGGGGTAATCACTAGTATTACAGGGACCCAACAAGGGAGCTCTTTCCTACTTCAGTGATCTTGTGATTATGTTGGAGTCCTCAACAATAACCCAGGAGTATCATTTGCCTGATGCAAATCTCTCAATGAGATCATATAGAAAGTGTGATAAGCCTGAGGAATTAACTTCTCCCAAGCCATTGTAATAGATACGGCCTTTGCACAAACTGGCATTAATGCCTTTAGTGTCGTGAGAAGACACTCTAGTGATTTCAACTGTCTATTAGTAAACTGTCCATGTGCCTTCTTATTTGGTGATCCAAACTCCTTTTGTTTCCATGTATCACAATTTGGGTAGAGAGTGTCATCTTTTATGCTTCCTACCCTTGGGACTTTGTATTGATGATGGTATTGGGCTTTAGAGGGATTTTCCTCCCCCTCAATACATACTCAAAGGGTTCCTTTCTCTTCTGAGAGTGCTTGCTTAGTCATCTGATTGACTTGGGAATTGAATCTTTTCTAACCTAAAAATAATGGACTTATTTGAATGCATTGAGTAGCGGGACCATTTTATGATAGATGCATGCCAAGGCTTAGGAGGAGGGAGTTCTTTCCTACTTTAGTGATCTTGTGATTATGTTGGAGTCCTCAAAAATAACCCAGGAGTATGGTTTGCCTAATGCATATCTCTCGATGAGATCATATAGAAGGTATGACAAGAATGAGGAATTAAATTCTTCCAATCCATTGTAATAGATATGACCTTTGCACAAAATGCATTAATGTCTTTGCTATGGTGGGAAGACACTCTAGTGGTTTCAATTGTCTGTTAGCAAACTGTCCCTGTGCCTTCTTATTTGGTGAGCCAATCTCCTTTTGTTTTCATGTAACACAATTTGGGTAGAGAGTGCCACCTTTCATGCTTCCTCTCCTTGGGACTTTGAATTGATGATGGTATTGAGGTGTAGAGGAATTTTCCTCCCCCTCGATACATAGTCAAATGGTTCCTTTGTCTTCTGAAATTGCTTTCTTAGCCATCTTTTTGACTTGGGAGTTGAATCTTTTTCTAACATGAAAATAGTGGACTTATTTAAATGCATTGAGTAGCGGGACCATTTTATGATAGATGCATTCCAGGGCTTAGGAGGAGGGCGCTCTTTCCTGCTTCAATGATCTTGTGATTATGTTGGATTCCTCAACAATAACCAGGGAGTATGGTTTTGCTTGATGCAAATCTCTCGATGAGATCATATAGCAAGTATGATAACCATGAGGAATTAACTTCTTCCAAGCCATTGTAATCAATATGACCTTTGCATAAACTAGCATTAATGGCTCTGATGTTGTGAGAAGACAATCTAGTGGTTTCAAATATTTGTTAGCAAACTATCCTTGTGCCTTCTTATTTGGTGAGCCAAACTCCTTTTTCTTCCATGTATCAGAATTTGGGTAGAGAGTGCCACCTTTCATTGTTCCTCTCCTTGGGACTTTGTATTTATGATGGTATTAAGGTGTATAGGGATTTTCCTCCCCCTTGATACATACTTAGAGGGTTCCTTTTTCTTCTGAAACTGCTTGCTTAGCCATCTGACTGACTTGGGAGTTGAATCTTGTTCTAACCTCAAAATAGTGGATGTATTTAAATGCATTGAGTAGGAGCACCATTTTATGATAGATGCATGGCAGGGATTAGGAGGAGGGAGCTCCTTCCTACTTCAGTGATCTTCTGATTATGTTTGAGTCCTTAACATTAACCTAGGAGTATGGTTTTCCTCATCCAAATTTCTTGATGAGATCATATATAAAGTATGATAAGCATGAGGAACTAACTTCTTCCAAGCCATTGTAATAGATAGGACCCTTGCACAAACTGACATTAATGGCTTTGCTGTGGTGAGAAGACACTAGTGGTTTCAATTGTCTCTTAGCAAACTGTTCCTGTGCCTTCCTATTTGGTGAGCCAAAATACTTTTGTTTCCATGTATCACAATTTGGGTAGAGAGTGTGACCTTTCATGCTTCCATCCCTTTGGAATTTGTATTGATGAAGGTATCGAGTTGTAGAGGGATTTTCCTCCCCCTCGATACATACTCAGTAGGTTTCTTTGTCCTCTGAAACAACTTGTTTAGCCATCTGATTGACTTGGGAGTTGAATCTTTTTCTAACTCGAAAATAGTGTAATTATTTAAATGCATTGGGTAGGAGGACCATTTTATGATAGATGTGTGTGAGGGCTTAGGAGGATGGAGTTCCTTCCTACTTCAGTGACCTTGTGATTATGTTGGAGTCGTCAACAATAACCCATAAGTATGGTTTGCCTGATGCAAATCTCTTGATGAGATCATATATCAAGTATGATAAGCCTGAGGAATTAACTTCTTCGAAGCCATTGTAATAAATAGTATCTCTGCACAAACTGACATTAATGGCTTTGCTAAGGTGAGAAGACACTCTAGTGGTTTCAACTATCTGTTAGTAAAATGTCCCTTTGGCTTCTTATTTGGTGAGCCAAACTCCTTTCATTTCCATGTATCACAATTTGGCTAGAGAGTGCCACCTTTCATGCTTCCTCCCCTTGGGAGTTTTTATTGATGATGGTATTGAGTTGTAAAGGGATTTTCCTCCCCCTCGATACATACTCATAGGGCTCCTTTATCTTCTGAAACTACTTGCGTAGCCATCTGATTGACTTGGGAGTTAAATATTTTTTCTAACCGAAAAATAGTAGACTTATTTAAATGCATTGAGTAGCAACACATTTTATTATAGATATATGTCGGGGCGTAGGAGGAGGGAGCTCTTTCATACTTCAATGATCTTTTGATTATGTTGGAGTCCTCAACAATAACCCAGGACTATGGTGTACCTGATGCAAATCTCTCGGTGAGATCATATAGCAAGTATGATAAGCATGAGGAATTAACTTCTTCCTAGCCATTGTAATAGATAGGACCTTTGCACAAACTGGCACTAATGGCTTTGCTGTGGTGAGAATACACACTAGTGGTTTCAAATGTCTGTTAGCAAACTGTCACTGTGCCTTCTTATTTGGTGAGCCAAACTCCTTTCTTTCCATGTATCACAATTTGTGTAGAGAGTGCCACCTTTCATGCTTCCTCTCCTTGGGACTTGTATTGATGATGATATTGAGGTGTAGAGGGATTTTCCTCCACCTCGATACATACTCAGAGGGTTCCTTTGTCTTTTGAAATTGCTTCCTTAGCCATCTAATTGACTTGGGAGTTGAATATTTTTCTAACTTGAAAATAGTGGACTTATTTAAAAGCATTGAGTAGAAAGACTATTTTATGGTAGATGCATGCTAGGGCTTAGGAGGAGGGAGCTCTTTCTTGCTTTACTAATCTTGCGATTATGTTGGAGTCCTCAACATTAACCCAGGAGTATGGTTTGCCTGATGCAAATCTCTCGATGATATCATATAGAAAGTATGATAAACATGAGGAATTAACTTCTTCCAAGCCATTGTAATAGATAAGACTTTTGCACAAACTCGCATTAATGTTTTTGTTATTGTGAGAAGTCACTCTAGTGGTTTCAACTGTCTGTTAGCAAACTATCCCTGTGCCTTCTTATTTGGTGAGAGAAACTCCTTTTGTCTCCATGTATCATGATTTGGGCAGAGAGTGTCACCTTTCATGCTTCCTCCCCTTGGGACTTTGTATTGGTTATGGTATTAAGGTATAGAGGGATTTTCCTCCCCCTCGATACATACTCAGAGGGTTCCTTTGTCTTCTGAAACTGTTTTCTTAGCCATCTTTTTAACTTGGGAGTTTAATCTTTTTATAACGTGAAAATAATGGACTTATTTAAATGCATTGAGTAGCAGGAACATTTTACGATAGATGGATGCTAGGGCTTAGGAGGAGTGATCTCTTTCCTTCTTCAGTGATCTTGTGATTATCTTGGATTCCTCAACAATAACAAGGAGTATGGTTTTCCTGATGCAAATATCTCAATGAGATCATATAGCAAGTATGATAACCATGAGGAATTAACTTCTTCCAAGCCATTGTAATAGATAGGACCTTTGCACAAACTGGCATTAATGGCTTTTTTTGTGGTGAGAAGACACTCTAGTGGTTTCAACTATCTATTAGCAAACTGTCCCTGTGCCTTGTTATTTGGTGAGCCAAACTCCTTTTGTTTCCATGTATCACAATTTGGGTAGAGAGTGCCACGTTTCATGCTTCCTCCCCATGGGACTTTGTATTGATGACTCTATTGAGCATTAGGGGAATTTTCCTCCCAATAATTACATAATCAGAGGGTTCATTTGTCTTTTGAAACAACTTTCTTAGCCATCTGATTGACTTGGGAGTTGAATACTTTTCTAACTAGAAAATAGTGGACTTATTTAAATGCATTGAGTAGCAAGACAATTTTATGATAGGTCCATGCCAAGGCTTAGGAGGAGGGAGCTCTCTCCTGCTTCAACGATCTTCTGACTATGTTGGAGTCCTCAACAATAACCCAGGAGTATGGTTTTCCTTACGGAAATATCTCGATGAGATCATATAGTAAGTATGATAAGAATGAGGAATTAACTTCTTCCAAGCCATTGTAATAGATACGACCTTTGCAAGAACTGGCATTAATGGCTTTCTGCGGTGAGAAGACACTCTAGTGGTTTTAACTGTCTGTTAGCAAACTATCCCTGTTCCTTCTTATTTGGAGAGCCAAACTCCTTTTGTTTCCATATATCACAATTTTGGTACAGAGTGTCACCTTTCATGCTTCCTCTCCTTGGGACTTTGTATTGATGATGGTATTGAGGTGTAGAGGGATTTTCCGCCCCCTCGATACATACTCAGAGGGTTCCTTTGTCTTCTGAAACTAATTTCTTAACCATTTGATTCACTTGGGAGTTGAATCCTTTTCTAAATTGGAAATAGTGGACTTATTTGAATCCATCAAGTAGCAGGAACATTTTATGGTAGATGCATGCTAGGGCTTAGGAGGAGGGAGCTCTTTCCTGCTTCAGTGATCTTGTAATTATGTTGGAGTCCTCAAAATTAACCCAGGAGTATGGTTTTCTTGATGCAAATCTCTCGATGAGATCATATAAAAGGTATGATAAGCATCCCGAATTAACTTCTTCCAAGCCATTGTAATAGATAGCACCTTTGCACAAACTGGAATTAATGGCTTTGTTATGGTGAGAAGACACTCTAGTGGTTTCAACTGTGTGTTAGCAGATTGTCATTGTGCCTTCTTATTTGGTAAGCCAAACTCCTTTTTCTACCATGTATCATGGTTTGGGTAGAGAGTGCCACCTTTCATGCTTCCTCCACTTGCGACTTTGTATTGATGATGGTATTGAGGTGTAGAGGGATTTTCCTCCCCCTCGATACATACTCAGATGCTTCCTTTCTCTTCTGAAACATCTTTCTTAGCCATCTATTTGACTTGGGAGATGAATATTTTTCTAACGAGAAAATAATGGACTTATATAAATGCATTGAGTAGCAAGACGATTTTATGATGGATGCATGCCAGGGCTTAGGAGGAGGGAGCTCTTTCCTGCTTCAGTGATCTTGTAATTATGTTGGATTCCTCAACAATAACCCAGGAGTATGAGTTTCCTGATGCAAATCTGTCGATGAGATCATATAGCAAGTATGATAAGCATGAGGAATTAACTTCTTCGAAGCCATGGTAATAGATAGGACCTTTGCACAAACTGTCATTAATGGCTTTGTTGTGGTGAGAAGACACTCTAGTTCTTTCAACTGTCTATGAGCAAATTGTCCCTATGCCTTCTTATTTGGTGAGCCAAACTCCTTTTGTTTCCATGTATCACAATTTGGGTAGAGAGTGCCACCTTTCATGCTTCCTCCACTTGGGACTTTGTATTGATGATGGTATTGAGGTGTAGAGGGATTTTCCTCCATCTCGATACATAATTAGAGGGTTCCTTTGTCTTATGAAACTTCTTTCTTAGCCATCTCTTTGACTTGGGAGTCAGATATTTTTCTAACCTGAAAATAGTAGACTTATTTAATTGCATTGAGTTGCAGGACCATTTTGTGATAGATGCATGCTAGGGCTTAGGAGGAGGGAGCACTTTCCTACCTCAGTGATCTTATGACTATGTTGGAGTCCTCAACATTAACCTAGGAGTATGGTTTGACTGATCCAAATCTCCCAATGATATCATATATCAAGTATGATAAGCATCAACAATTAACTTCTTTGAAGCCATTGTAATAGATAGGACCTTTTCACAAACCAACATTAATGGCTTTGCTATTGTGAGAAGACACTCTAGTGGTTTCAACTGTTTTTTAGTACACTGTCCCTGTGCTTTCTTATTTGGTGAGCCAAACTCGTTTTGTTTCCATGTATAATGATTTGGACAGAGAGTGCCACGTTTCATGCTTCCTCCCCTTGGGACTTCGTATTGATGATGGTATTGAGGTGTAGAGGGATTTTCCTCCCCCTCGATACATACTCAGAGGGTTCCTTTGTCTTCTGAAACTGCTTGCTTAGCCATCTGTCTGACTTGGGAGTTGAATCTTTTTCTGACGTGAAAATAGTGGACTTATTTAAATGCACTGAGTAGCAAGACCATTTTATGATAGATGCATGCCAGGGCTTAGGAGGAGGGAGCTCTTTACTGCTTCAGTGATCTTGTGATTATGTTGGACTCTTCAAAAATAACCTAGGAGTATGGTTTGCGTGATGCAAATCGCTCGATGAGATCATATAGCAAGTATGATAAGAATGAGGAATTAAGTTCTTCCAATCCATTGTAATAGATAGGACCTTTGCAGAAACTAGCATTAATGGCTTTTCTCTGGTGACAAGACACTCTAGTGGTTTGAACTGTTTGTTAGCAAACTTTCCCCGTGCCTTGTTATTTGGTGAGATAAATTCCTTTTGTTTCCATGTATCACAATTTGGGTAGAGAGTGCTACCTTTCATGATTCTTCCCTTTGGGACTTTGTATTGATGATGGTATTGAGGTGTAGAGGGATTTTCATCCCCTTAATACATACTCAGAGGGTTCCTTTGTCTTCTGAAAATGCTTACTTAGCCATCTGATTGACTTGGGAGTAGAATCTTTTTCTAACTTGAAAATAGTGGACTTATTTAAATGCATCGAGTAGTAGGACCACTTTATGATAGATGCATGGCAGGGTTTAGGAGGAGTGAACTCCTTCCTGCTTCAGTGATCTTGTGATTATGTTGGATTCCTCAACAATAACCCAGGAGTATGGTTTGCGTAATGCAAATCTCTTGATGAGATCATATATAAAGTATGATAAGCATGAGGAATTAACTTCTTCCAAGCCATTGTAATAGATAGGACCTTTACACAAACTGGCATTAATGGCTTTGCTATGATGAGAAGACACTCTAGTGGTTTCAACTGTCTGTTAGCAAACTATCCTTTTGCCTTCTTATTTGGTGAGCCAAACTCCTTTTGTTTCCATGTATCACAACTTGGGTAGAGAGTGCCACCTTTCATGCTTCCTCCCCTTGGGACTTTTCGTTGATGATAGTATTGAGTTGTAGAGGGATTTTTCTCCCCCTTGATACATACTCAAAGTGTACTTTTTTCTTCTGAAACTGCTTTCTTAGACATCTGATTGACTTGGGAGTTGAATCTTTTTCTTACCTAAAAAATGTGGAATTATTTAAATGCATTGAGTAGGAGGACCATCTTATGATAGATGCATGCCAGGGCTTAGGACGACGGAGCACTTTCCTACTTCAGTGATCTTGTGATTATGTTGGAGTCCTCAACAATAACCGAGGAGTATGGTTTGCCTTATGCAAATATCTCGATGAGATCATATAGCAAGTGTGATAAGCATGAGGAATTAAATTCTCCCAATCCATTGTAATAGATAGTACCTATGCACAAACTGGCATTAATGTATAGTGATTTTCCTCTCCCTCGATACATACTCAGAAGGTGCCTTTGTCTTCTCAAACTGCTTGCTTAGCCATCTGATTGACTTCGGAGTTGAATCTTTTTCTAACCTGAAAATAGTGGACTTATTTAAATGCATTGAGTAGCATGACCATTTTATGGTAGATGCATGCTAGGGCTTATGAGGAAGGAGCTATTTCCTACTTCAACGATCTTCTGATTATGTTGGAGTCCTCAACAATAACCCAAGAGTATGGTTTTCCTTATGCAAATCTCTCAATGAGATCATATAACAAGTATGATAAGCATGAGGAATTAACTTCTTCCAAGCCATTGTAATAGATAAGACCTTTGCAGAAACTGACATTAATGGCTTTTCTATGGTGAGAAGACACTCTAGTTGTTTCAATTGTCTGTTAGCAAACTATCCCTGTGCCTTCTTATTTGGTGAGCCAAACTCCTTTTGTTTCCATGTATCACAATTTGGGTAGAGAGTGCCACCTTTCATGCTTCCTCCCCTTGGGACTTTGTATTGATGATGGTATTGAGCTATAGAGGGATTTTCTTCCCCCCTCGATACATACTCAGAGGGTTCCTTTGTCTTCTAAAATTGCTTGCTTAGCCATCTGATTGACTTGGGACTTGAATATTTTTCTAACATGAAAATAGTGGACTTATTTAAATGAATTGAGTAGCAAGATCATTTTATTAATGATTCATGCCAGGGCTTAGGAGGAGGGAGCTCTTTCCTTCTTATGTGATCTTGTGATTATGTTGGAGTCATCAACGGAAACTGCTTGCTTAGCCATCTAATTGATTTGGGAGTTGAATATTTTTCTAACATGACAATAGTGGCCTTATTTAAATGCATTGAGTAGTAGTACCATCTTATGTTAGATGCATACCATTTCTTAGGAGGAGGGAGCTCTTTCCTGCTTCAGTGATCTTGTGATTATGTTGGGGTCCTCGACAATAACTACATCCCTTTGCACAATGTCCTTAAGGAACTTGACTCCTTGATACATTGTTAGTGCTTCCGCTTTTTATTTGGTTCTTGTCCCTAACTCTAGGAAAATTTTAATTTCTAGGGACCTCTTCCACTTAGAAAAACACAACGCAAGGTCTTGATCTCCATTGAATCCATTCCCTCTAGTTCCATAGTGTTCGCATAAAGAAGTTTAGCTACTGGCTGCTCTTTGGGTATCCGTAAAATTCATATAGTGTGGCTCATTACAGTGATGATTCAGTCAAGTGTATAATATGATTTGAAGGACAACTGATCTCATTTGCAGTGAAAATTGATTTAAACTAGTGGGTAATGAGATTTCATGTTTCTTACTATACTCTCTCTTCAAATTTAAAAAAAATTCCTTCCTTCCACTTATGCCACAACACCTCTAGCTTGGCACAAAATCACACATATTTCAAGATCGTTGGCTTCCTAGGTTGGTTTTATTGAATTCCAGCTATGGAGGCATGCGTTCTTTCAGCATGAGGAAGAATGTAAGAATGACAAGGAAAGAAACTCTCCAAGAAAACGTATATGTTATGTCTCCCATGCATGAGGATCATGTTTCTTCCATATAGTATTTTGAGTGTGTACTTGGAACATATGGTCAACAGAGTAGGTGAAAGAGCCTTTAATATAGCATGGTAAAACTATAGAATCTCTGCAAGGGATACAGGGCATCAATGAGATATTGGGTTATGCGATGAAGCCCATCCTTTGATAAGAAAACACATGTGATGTTTTCGTATGGGGTTTCTCGATAACTCATGCTAGATTTTTAGGTAACTCCCTTCTACCAGCTCCATTTAGAGAACCCTCTTTTCCTTATAGACAGACTTATCCCAGACCAAATCCATCTCTTTTACCTAGCTTTCTATCCAAAGCCTGAGATGGTAGTATAGCTTCCGTTTCCGCTTTAGAGGAATACCCTATGCTTAACAGTGGGAATTCGATGCATTGAGGCATTCAAGGAGGTCTTTTTCTTTAAAAAAATTTGGTTAGTTAGTGAAGAGATGTAACTTGTTAATTAGCATCAAATGTGAAAACTCTGAAGTACGGATAAGAAGTCTTAGGATGTCTAAATTACTTGTGAGAATGGAAATCTTCTTAACTAGCTTATTCATGAGCATGGAACGTGAAAAATCTGAAGTATGAATATGAAGTCTTGGATGTTTAAAATTACTTGTGAGAATGGAAATCTTTTTAACTAAAACATGATACAAAGTGTTTAAGAAAAGTTATTTTTTTGTTTCACAAAAATAATTATAATTTATATTTTGACAGTGGAGATTTTTATAGGTGATTATATTGTGAGAGGATTTTTGGTAAAATTGTGTAGAAGTTTACTTTGTCCAAAGTTTTGGATGGATTATAAAGAAAACAAATGATGAGAGTCAGTGGGAATTCGATGCATTGATGATTCTCTTTTACTTGGCTCCAAATCTATGTATTTCGTCTTCTTAGCATTGTGATAGTCATGCTTATATATTTTTGAGTAAGACTAGTTCTTGCTTTTATAGGGGTGGCCTTTGATATCCCACTTTCTACTGCTACCTATGAATTGAGAGTAGATTCCTAAGTATGAACTGCTCAACCTTCATGATATGGCCTCAGCAGAGTATGAAACCACACGGTGAACTGAACTCCCATATTGTGAGAAAGCTCATAAACATAGGTCGGGATACTGTTTATTGTTTTCCTCTTCATGGTTGTCCTCAAAAATAGCCTCTGCACACTATAGGAGAAGATCTAGAAGATGAAATCCTTCTTCTTCAAAACAAGAATTTGTAGTTGGACTATTAATGTTCCTGAAGCTTCCTTCCCTGTTACATATGATTCATTGAATCTCTCAGCCTCCTTTCTTACGAGCCATAAGAAAGGCTAAGTATTGCTATGAGAAAAACACAAAAAAGACGGAAGTCCACAAGGATTGGAAGGACAAGAAGAAGTAAAAATGTGACCAGAGAAAGAAAGGGTTCAAACCCTGCCTTATAAAAAGAAGCCAAATATTTATAAAGAGAATCAGCAAACACAAAGTGAGACCAAGAAAGTTGAAGCAAAGGGGAAAATGAAGCATAGAAAAAGGCTAATGCAGAGGACATAGTAAAGGTGATGGTGGAAACAAAGGCTTTAGCGATAGAGGTACAGGCATAGGCGTAGATAACAGCAAGAGTGGAGGCAAATGAAGTAGTTGTTATACCCGTTGATCTACTCACCAGGTGTATCATGTTACCAGTGCATTACTTGGGTTCACACCTTATACTAGATGTATCATTAAGGGTTCATTACATCTGAGTCTTCCAATAAATACCTTAGGCCAATTAAAAGTACAAAGAATAGTACTGAATTTGCATTTTGTTTATATATATATAGATATAAATATATATATAACTCACCTAATCTATAACTATATTTTGGTTGAATGTTTATCTAATATCATATGGAATGTAAATAAAATTTGAATTTAATATTTAGCAAAGCATATTCATTAGCAAACACTATCCATCAGTTAAGTATAATTGAATGCTGTAGCAAACTGGTAGTTTACCATTCAATTAAATTTGCATAAGTGACGTATACCCATAACTCACGTTTTGATTGGGTAATACAAACGGTTTTTAACTCACGTTTTGATTGGGTAATACAAACGGTTTTTTATAGAGTGATCGAAAAACCAGGAGTTGACCCACCACTTATAAAGTGAACATCTAGAATAAAACGTTGAATCCTCAATGGTATAGGCCATACAACTCTAAATGATTGGAGAAATCCTATTTAAATTTCTGAAATTGATGATGCAAAGGAAATGATGGCATATTTAGTCTCTATTTTTCTGTTGAATATTCATTCTCTTTATAATTATTCTTGGGTTATCGTTTTCTCTAAGGTTGCACCTTTTTCAATCTTCTTTCTTTTGTGAATATCACGAGTATAAACATCATTTTCCTTTGCATTTCCTTTGCTCATTTGATTTCCATGACCTTACGTCGTTAAAGCTTTTTTTTCCCAAAAATAGCAACCCGGGTCAACTTTAATAATATCTAAAAAGAGAAATTTCTTATATTTCCTTAAATATTAAGGAAAATTTAATTATACTTTAAATTT
>APFE031650311.1:26676-93832 GCA_000404065.3 Pinus taeda | reverse complement strand
ATTTTTAAACTAAAAATATAAAACCATAAATTTAAATGGTTCAAATTACATTATAATGCACTTAATATTTATAATATTAGTAGCTCTTTCCAAATTTATACTTTCCATTATATATTAAATATTATCCATTAAAATGAAAATAAATATCTACAAATTTTAATAATAATAAAGAATTTGGTATGTTAATATTTTTTTATTATTAATTTTAAAGTTATAAATTACA
Source organism: Pinus taeda (assembly GCA_000404065.3). NCBI lineage: Eukaryota > Viridiplantae > Streptophyta > Pinopsida > Pinales > Pinaceae > Pinus > Pinus taeda. The sequence goes on along the minus strand of APFE031650311.1, from coordinate 93,609 downwards.
ATTTTTGAAATTATATTACATTTTTCATGTATTATTGTATATAATATTTATAAAATTAAAATTTTAATAACAAATATATTTAATAAAATTTTTTATTATTATCAATTTTTGTTTTTCAAAATTTTCTAAAATAAAAATATAAAATTATAATTTTAAATGGTTCAAATTTCATTGTAATTCACTTGATATTTATAATAATTATGGGATTTTCCAAGTTTATGTTTTCTACTTTATATTAAATATTATTGATTAAAATAAAAATAAATATCTACAAATTTAAATAATTGCATGGAGAGACTTTAGTCCAACATGAATGATTACATGGGAGACTTTAGCCCAAAGTGAATGAGATGTTCTAATGTTATGTAATGTTATTTAAACTTGTTAATTTAGTTAAATTACATAAATATAAAATAACATAAAATAAGAATTATAATTATTAATAATTAAACCATTTTAGATTCATCTTAACTCTAGATTTATATAACCTACAAAGGGATCAAATTTCTCAAGGTGCATGTTTTTCCTTTAGATGTATCTTAACTCTAGATTTAGTTAGCATAGAGAGGGAATTTTTTTCTTGATGATAATGTTAGAGTTTGTTCTATTTGCATAGTTTGGGAAATCTTACAAAGACTTAGGATTTCACACGAGTGAGAGAGACAATTTACTTAATGTGGTTTATAAACATGTATATGCATCTCCTAGATGGGGAGGAGCAAGTGGAGGGATATGGAGATGAGTATGAGATTGTTTTGTTTGAGAAATCCATCACAACTTGTTAAATTTTTCACTCTACAATGTTTCTATGTGCTTGAGTTTGTGCTAAAAGGAAATCTAACACATGTTATATTTTCTTTTACTTCGCAATGTTGTTAATCTAGCACACATTAGACTTATTTAGTCCTAAAATGTTGTTATGTTCTTGTGTATGTGCTAGAAGGAAATATAGCATGTGTTAGATTTCTTTCAAATTTAAATATGCTTGTGTTTGTGTTGGAAGAAAATTTAACAGAAGCTAGATTTCTTATACTCTACAATGTTGTTGTTGGCAATTTGTGTGTATTTGTGGTAGACATAAATCTGGCACTTGCTAGATTTCTCACTCTACAATGTTTATATGTGCTCGAGTTTATGCTAAAAGGAAATCTAACACATGTTGGCTTTTATTTTACATTGAAATGTTGTTAATCTAGCACACATTAGACTTATTTTGTCCTACAATGTTGTTATGTTCTTGGGTTTATGCTTGAAGGAAATATAACATGTGTTAGATTTCTTTCAAATTAAAATGTGCTTGTGTTTTTGTTGGAAGAAAATTTAACACAACCTAAAATTCTTATACTCTACAATGTTGTTGTTGGCAACGTGCTTGTATTTGTGGTAGACATAAATCTAGCACTTGTTAGATTTCTCACTCTACAATGTTTCTATGCGCTTGAGTTTGCACTAAAGGGAAATTTAACACATGTTAGAATTTCTCTTACATTGCAATGTTGCTAATCTATCACACATTAGACTTATTTAGTCCTAAAATTTTGTTATGTTCATGTGTTTTTTCTAGAAGGAAATATAGCATGTGTTAGATTTCTTTCAAATTTAAATGTGCCTGTGTTTATGTTGGAAGAAAATTTAACACAACCTAGATCTCTTATACTCTACAATGTTGTTGTTGGTAAAGTGTTTGTATTTGTGGTAGGCATAAATCTAGCACTTGCTAGATTTCTCACTCTACAATGTTTGTATGTGCTCGAGTTTGCGCTAAAAGGAAATCTAACACATGTTAGATTTTATTTGACATTGCAACGTTGTTAATCTAGCACACAGTAGACCTATTTAGTCCTACAATGTTGTTATGTTCTTGTGTTTGTGCTCGAAGGAAATATAACATGTGTTAGATTTCTTTCAAATTAAAATGTGCTTGTGTTTGTGATGGAGGAAAATTTAACACAATCTAGGATTCTTATACTCTACAATGTTGTTGTTGGCAATGTGCTTGTATTTGTGGTAGACATAAATTTGGCACTTGGCAGATTTCTCACTCTAAAATGTTTCTATGTGCTTGAATTTGCGCTAAAAGGAAATCTAAGAAAACTCAAATATAGTATTGGTCATTATAATGAAATATTTAACATTGTAATGGAAACTCTCAATTAAATCTCTCTCTACAATGCATTATTCGTCTCAGGCTATCTGTGTTTTGACAATAGTGGGAGAACATAATAAAACTAGGCTCCTTAGAAACTAGAAATGAACTAGCGTGCTCATATCCTTGTCTCTTCTACATTATATCCCCCAAACCCACCTCTTTTGGTTGGTGGTATTATACTTTCCCTCTTGGCCCAAAGGAATTCCAACTCAAGCCAAGGACAAAGTATGGAACATTCTCCATTACTAGCAAAATGAAAGAGCAAGCAAGGATTTCAACTGAAAAATAAGTCTGAATTACCCAACGCAATTGCAAGAGGGGATTATGATGGGGATAGTAGGACCCAAAAGAGAACAAAATTTTCCAGCAAGTTTAGCAAGGGCTACAGAGTTTGGCCTAAGAAAAGGTAAGAAACCACATCCCCCAACCTCCTTTCCTATGGTGAAAGATCTACACTCAACACGCATAGTCATAGATACTCCTTGCCCTCGTGGCTTGAAGGAATTCTAGTTTAGCCAAATTATGATATATGGAACATTTGACAATACTAGTGGATAAGAAGGAAATAAGGGTCAAACATGTTAAAATGGGGCTATTAATGTAAATGGGAGTACGTTGTTAAAGAGGCATGACATATCCTTTCTTTGATGTAGTAGGGCCGAAAAGAAATGAAACTTTAGCAACAAGTTTTACCAGGGCTAAAGAGTTTTGTCAAATAAAGGATAAAATAAAACGTAACCCTCATCCTCCTTTTGTGTTAATTCTAGAGGTGGAAACAGGTATGCAATGAACTAAAATTCTATTGAGGCTTAAATTTACTTTCTCATCATTAATATAAAAATCATTAACATAGGTTTGACATTGTCAAACACTAAAAGAAATGTAACTAACTAACTTTATTTTATTTAACCATTAATAGAAACAAAAAATCTAACTAACAAATGACCTAAACTTGGTCAAACAAGTGATATTACCTTTTAACTCTCCCTTTTTCCTCAACTTTTACATTCGTTAGCACTAACAATGCCAAAGTATTTCTTTTGGTGAAGATGTCTGCTAGCTTATCTCTAGATACAAAAAATTTAAGTGAAATGTCACCATTGTTGGCAAGTTCATAAATGAAATGATAACAAGTTTCAATGTGTTTGGTTTTGTACTGAAATACATGTTTCTTTGATAATATAATTATTGAATTCTTGTCATGAAGGTTATTGAGAAAATAGGTTTGTTCTTGAAAGATCTTAAGATAAAATTTGTGCCTAAATGAAAAGTATACCATAAGATTATTTTCCTATAATCAATGTGACTAGCAAAAAGATTCACTATCTATTCCATAAGTATGTTGTCTTCAAAAGTTATGTACCACTATTGATAATTAGTTATGCCTACAATATACCTTAAATTTTTTTTTTCCAACTTTCGTGTGAGAGTCCTTGAAATACTCTATAAGTATGGAAATGAAACTAGCTACATAAAAAATAATAGTTCTAGTTGTTAGAAGGTACACGAGGGTGCCCACAATGCCTCTTATACAATGTTGATTCAACTATTGATCCTTCATCCTATTTGCTAAATTTTGTTCCTATTGTAATAGGTGCTTTTGTTGGTTTGCATTTTTTGATCCTATACCTCTTTTAAGTTATATATAACATATTTTTGTTTACTTATGAAAATCAGTTTAGTCACAATTGCTTGACTTAAATTCCTAGATTTTACTTCATGATACCACGATTTGTCATCTCAAACACTCTTTTCATGGCATCTTTGAAGTCACCTAACATAAAATTTCTAGTGCGTATTATGTCATCAACATAAATACAATTTATATGGATATTACCTTGCTAATATGATTTAGTATAAAGAGTGGAATCATTATTACTCATGTTGATGTAGGTGGCTCCAGAAATGCTCAGAGTTCATAAATGGCTTTGGAAAAGTTCAAAATTAAATATATCTCAGATTTCACCCAAACTAGGACCAAATCGTAGTGTTCATAATCCCAATTCCAATGACGTGATTGTCACTCAAATCCAATTTCGTACGTTTAAGATATTCAGAGTCAAAGTTTTGGTCAAACTAGGCCCGATGGGAGTCACTAACAAAATATGGCAGTTGAAATGGGAAAAATTGTTGCCTCTTTAACTTTTTTATTGACCCTTAAAATCCAGAAATTTTTTTTTGGCAAGTTGGTTTCATAAAATGAAAAGAAATATTAAAAACGGGTGGTGTGCCATCGCCCCCACCACCCACATCGTATATGTGTGTGTGTGTGTGTGGTGGGATGTCAAATCTTGCCACCCCCATCACATTAAAAAAAGGGCCATATGACCAGCCGTTTCAAGCACCGCATAATACGCGGGGATGGCGAAGCTTAAACCCACGTGAGCCACTAGCCAACCCATCACACACAGCGACCCCATAAAAAATGCTAACTGCAGTTACCATAACAATCAAACTAACCATAACCATCAATCAAACCACAACTTAAAATAAAAAAGGCACCCAACGGTTAAACTAAAACAACAATACCATGTGAAGTGGCGAGGAGAGGGGTTCAACCTTGGGACTTTCATGTGTCCAACATCTTGTCAACCGAGGGCCAACCAAGACGCCCCACATGGGTCTTGCTAAATCTTCCCTTCAAGTTTATTTAAACCATGCTAATTTTCCCAACGGAAGAGGGAAAGCATTGAGTGGAGGAGCCACATAGCAGAACCGAGAGCGGGCACATTGTTTGAGATGGGTATATTCCAAGGGAATATTCCACAAAACATTTCATGCAGAATCAATGAGGAATATAAAGGATTCTCTTAACGGTAAGTTTTCACAGTGGCATATTCATGTCAAGTTTATATTCAAACGAATTAGAATTTCAACAAGAGTATGATGGCGTGATCAATTTTATGATCTGAATAGTAGAATTTTAGGCAATTAGTAGTGAGGAATCTTTACAAAATCTTGAGGAATCTAAAAGCTTCCCTTGGAGGTTGATTTTTTACAAAGGCGGAATGATGTCGACTTTATAGTCATTTGCTCAAAATTTCACAAGGAGCATAGTGGTGTGCTTAGCATTTCCATCTGAGCAACATATTTTTCGCCCATCTCCAGGAAGGGATCTTTAGGGGAATCTTTGAGATTCTCAAGGGTCCAGATTTTCATGGTGTCAAAAAGGGACCAAGTTTATACTCATTTCACATGATTTCGTGCCATGAATTCAATGGTGATGTCCATTTCTACAACTGAGGTTTTCTAATTCAGGACATCCCCGGAAAATGGAGGTATATGAAGTAGTGATGCCATGTTATTTCTTTTGATTTGAATAGATGATGTTTTTGTTATTGAAATCATTGTTACCATTATGTTGAAGGATACTTGTATGGCACATCATGTGAGAATTTATTATGTTGTCATGTTGAAGGAGGGCCCATATGAGTGAGAGTTCCTATATGAGAATGTCTCATGGAGAGACGTGCCACTTTGGTTGAGAGAATTTATCCTTGTAATGACAAAGAATGTACCATGTATTCATCATCATCCTGTAGCATTTAATGAAGCAACCTCCCCACACTTGACACCGAGCCCGGAGATGTAACCCACACTAGGTGAACTTCATTATCAATGTGTTTGTGTTCTTTAACTTGATGGTAATCATTATGTTTTCACTTCTTTAAAGTATGCACATGTGGCTTTTCATACTCTTTCACATGCAATTCTGCTAACATCATAGAAGTAAAATATCTTGGTTGATTCTGATAACTTAAGAGATCTCGATCACGTTTGGTATCAAAGTGGTCTTCTTGCTTATTCAAATTGAAAGTATGAATACCAGAGATTGAACATCCAACAAGAAGTAAAATGGATAATAACGAAGATCTCTACGAGGACCTCCTCATGATGGCAGGCATGGTAGATTTAATGTATTCGAATTATGAGAAGAAGATGGAAAGAAAGGACAATAGAAAGAAAGAGCAGAGGGCGATGCTCCATCTCCATATTCCACTGATTGTTCATCTTCTCCATCATCTTCTCATCATTCAAATGAGGAGATCAATCAAAGGCTTCAAGCAGAGAACGTTGAATTGAGGAGACTTCTACGAGAAGTAAAGGAGGAGAAGAATATATTGAAGCTTCACCTAAAAGCCACAAAACACGCCTTCAAAAATTTTAAGCACAACAAAGGCTTAGTGAATCCATCATCACCTTCTTCAAAATCGATAATCGAGGTAAACAACATTGATCATTCTTCAATTTCATTTTCACATGACATGACTTCTATTGGAAACATGGAGGTACCCATTTCAGGAGCTACCATGAGACTCCTTACTAAGATGGGGTATAAAGGAAGAGGATTTGGTGTTAATGGCCAAGGAACGACTCAGCCATTGGAGGTTCTAAAAAGCCATATATTTGCATGTTTGGGATGCACTGAAGGAGAGTGCTCAAAGGTATAAAAAACTTTGAAGGAATTGTCGAAGTCATCGTGGAACGAGAGATGATTGGAACACATCATAATCCTCCAATGAAAGTGCACATTGCAAAGGAAGAGCTATGGTAATCTCCCATCATCAGGATTGCACTAGAGACAACCAAGAGAGGTATACGAAGACTCAATATTCTAAAGTTATTTCTGATTCCAATAATATTGTTAATCATGAGCACAAATCATGGCATAGAAAACCATGTAGTTTTTTTGGTTTGCGTAACCATGTGATTGTTGAGTACTGAAAGAGAATGGAAGAAAGAAAAAGGATGAGGCGTGAAAAGCATTCTCCACGTCAAGGAAGGAAGAAGGTTAAGCAGGTCTAGAGGAAGAAGTATTTTTGCAATCATTGCAACAGATGTGGACATCAAAGAGCCATGTGTTAGAGGCTCCACCAAGAGTAGCATCTCAAGGACAAAATGCTGATGCAGGAACCAACTCGTGAAGTTGTTTAATACGTGAATCCACCACATGGAGATGATAATCCATTCACTTTGATGAGTGAGAGATGATTTTACTAGATATAGTAGCTTGTCATGGCCGTATTTTTTAAGCCATGTGTTGTGATATAAATGTAAAAGTGATGACGTGTTTTCCATCACTTATTAAAGCAACAATGATGCTTCTAGACTTTTATTGATAACTAGGGTATTGGTTTCTATTATGACGTAAACTTAACCACAAAGTGTGTGTTATAAACTCTTGGAAAGTATGGGCAAGCTTGGGCCATGATTGGTCATGTAATTGGACATGTAGTTTGCAAATTGTACTACAGGTTTGTAGAGGATGCAGGTGTCGGTTCATCACTTATGGCTCTGAAGGATAGGGGTGAAGGGGAAGGGAGTGTGACTTGTCAGGACATTTGTTGTGTAGATAATGTAACACAACAGTTGTAGATTATGTTCATGATTTTGGAGGACCAAAAGCTCCTCAGTGGGGAGGAATGACCCAGGTGGCTCCATAAACGCTCATAATTCAGAATTGGCTTTGGAAAAGCTCAAAAATAAAATTTCTTGAATTTTTACCACACCAATACCAGATTGTAGTTCTCATTGTCCTTATTCTAATGGTGCAATCGACAACCAAACCTGAGTTCGTATTCTTAAGATATTGACAGTCAAACGTTTTAGTCAAATTAGGCCGAATGGCAGTCACTAACGAGGAAATAATTTGGAAAAGGGTTAGCGCATGAAATCTAATGGTCGAAATGGGTGAAATTGTTGCCTTTTTAATTTTTCTAGTGACCCAGAAAATCCATACGGAATTTTTTGGCCAGTTGGTTCTACAAAATGGAAAACAATATTAGAAGGGGGTGGCAGGCCACCACCACCATCACCCACACTAGATATATATAGGTGGCGGGTATTCAAACCTCGCCATCCCTGTCACTTTAAAACAGACCATGATACAACCAGCGATTTCAACCACCACATAATACGTAGGCCCGCCGAGGCTTGGACCCACGTTGGCTGGTAGTCGACCTGCCTCATGCGGTGGCCCCATAATAAATGCCAACTACAATTACCATAAAAATACAACCAATTGTAACTGCTAATAAAATCGCAATTTTAAACTAAACAAATGCACCCAACAGCTAAATTAAAACCCCAAAAACCATGTGAAGCAGTAGGGGTGGGGGGTCGACCTTGGGACGTCCATCTACCCAATGTCTTGTCAAGCGATGGCCAACCAACACGCCCCATGTGGCTCTTAGTAAATTTGCCCTTCAAGTTTTGTTTAAACCATCCTCATTTTCCTAACAAAGGAAGGAGAGCATCGAGTGGAAGACCCACATGGAGGACAAAAGTATTCCACAGAATATTCCATGAAGAATGAGTGAGGAATCTAAAAGATTCCCTAGAGGGTGAGTTCTCACAGTGTCAGATTCATGCCAATTTATACTCAAATGAAGTAGAATTTCACCAGGGTTATGATGGCATGATCATTTTTTTGATCTCAATAGTGGAATTTCAGAGAGTTGTCAATGAGAAATCCTTATAGAATCTTGAGGAATATAAAAGATTCCCTTGGAGGTTGATGTTTTACAGAGGTTGAATGATGCCGAATTTATAGTATTTTTTCTCGTAATTTCACAAGGAATGTAGTGGTGTGTTTAGAATTTACATCCAAGAAGTGGATTTTTCTTCCATCTCTAGGAAGAAATCTTTGAGATTCCTGAGGGTGTAGATTTTGACGGTGTCAGAAAGGGGCCATGTTCATAGTCGTTTGACACAATTTTGCGCCATGAATTCAATGCTGATGTCCATTTCTATAGCTGAGCTTTTCCTTTTTAGGCCATCACTAGAAAATGGAGGTATATGAGGCAGTGATGCCATGTTATTTATTTTAATTTGATTAGATGGTGATTTTTTTATTGAGATCCTTGCTACCATTATGTTGAAGGATAAATGCCACATCATGTGAGAATTTATTATCTTTTCATGCTGAAGGAGGGCTCATATCTGTGAGATTTCCTATAGGAGAACATCTCGTGGAGAGACATGCCACTCTGGTTGAGGGAATTTATCCTTGTAATGAAAAATAATATACCATATACTCATCATCATCTTGCAACATTTAATGAAGCATCCTCCCCACTCTTGACATCAGGACCAAAAACGAAACCCACACTGGGTGAACTCCACTATCAATGTGTTTTTTTCATTATTTGGTAGTCATCATTATGTTTTCACTTCTTTAAAGTATGCACATGTGTTTTTCATACTCTTTCACATATAATTTTGATAACATCACAGAAGTAAAAGATCTTGGTTAATTCTAGTAAGCAAAGAGATATGGATCACCTATTAAACTAAGTGTTGAGAAAATAAGAGTAAATTTGATAGTACCAAGCTCCTGGAACTTGCTTCAATCCACACAAGTATTTCTTTAGCGTGTACACTTTGTATTGTTGCCCTTTTACTTCAAATCCGAGTGATTGATTCACATACACCTCTTGTCATAAATTTCCAATGCAAAATGCTAACTTCACATACATTTTGGAAACTGGTCGTTTATTTTGGGTTTCTATGCTAGCACAACTCTAATAATATGTAATCTTGATACTAGAGCAAAGGTTTCACCATAGTGAATACCGGTTTGGTAAGAAAACCTTTGGAAGACTAGTCTTGCCTTATGCTTCTCTACCCTTTCTCAATCATTTGTGTCTTGTAAACCCACTTCGTACGAATGCTAGTTTTATCTACTGGGAGATCAACAAGATCGTATGTATCATTCATTTCAATTGCTTCAATATCTTTATTAATGGCTTATAATGAATGCTCTACCTCTTCAATAAAATTACATTAATAAGATAATAATGTAAAGTGAGATTGTTGATCCATGTAGTCATACTACTCAAAAATTTCCCTCAAGCTCCTTGCTTTTTTATTTCTCTCATAAGGTACTAACCCATTCCTAGAAGAAGGACCATTTGTCTAATTTCTCATTGAAGGTACTAACTCATTATTGGAAGAAGAAATTTTAGTCTAATCTTCTTGTCTTGAAACTTGCATCCTTGGTACTCTCGGTGAAAGAACTTGTCATCCTAACCTTTCAACCTTTTATTCTATTTGGAGAAATATATTTCAGCTATCCATTACTTCATTTTATTAATCACTTAGATATTGTTCCTCCAAGAATTTGACATATATGGTCACAAAAAAATTATTGGTGACTGGATTATAGGGCATATATGCATTGGACTATTCACTATATCTAATGAAGAATGGATATCTGTTGTTTCTATCAAGTTTTATTCTTAGATCTTTTGGTTCCCGTGAATAGAAAATACACTAATTTTTTTTTTAAAGTGAGAAACATTTGACCTTGTGCCACCCCATGCTCCCTAAGGAACTTTACCTTCCACAATTTAACTGAAAAAGAAAAAACATTAACCCAAAAATCGTTGGAGAGTTATTTAACTTTGATCATGCTCCTTTCCATGTCTATGATGGTTTGGTTCTTTCTTTTAGCCACTACATTTTGTTGTGGAGTACATTTGGTGGTGAACTACGTTCCAATTCATTTCTCTGTTTAATTTTAAACTCCTTTGGGTTATATTATCCTCCTCTATCTAATCTGAGCATTTTGACATATTTTCCACTTTGGTTTTCTACGACAACCTTAAATTCTTTGAATTTTTTGAATGTTTTAGATTTGATTTTGAGGAAATATATTTGAAATTCCTCACTAAAATAATCAATAAATTTAAAATAAAAAGCATCCACCAATGGATTGAGTTTACGTGGGTCAACGTAGATATATGTGAACAAGCTCCACATTCTCTTTGAATTTCTATGAGTCTACTAAAAATTTATCCATTTCATGCTTTCCATGGATGCATCATTCACAAGGGTTGGTTTTTTCATTTAATATAGGAAGTCATTTAAATATTAACCATTTTTACACGAGTATGGATCTGAAAAGGTAGGTGACCATACTTATGATGCTACAACCAAGAATCATATATTCTTCAAAACAATTGTGCATATGATTGCGATTAATATACATGTTTTAGGTTCAATGGGAATATTATATTCTTGACCATTTCAATTTTTGAGATGAGATTTCTATTGGGTGTTTGATCAAATATTATGCATGTAGAGTCCTTGAATTTGATGTACTAATCATTTTGACTTAATTGTTTTATACTTATCAAAGAATAGGTACATTGAATACATCAAGATTATTTTTTTTCTCATCCTCTTTGGTTAATATAGACACAAAAACTTTACCTAAGGCCTTGAATTGATAATAATATCATAAAGTAAGTTTATATTTAATAAATTTTTCAATACTAGAAAATAACACTTTGTTATTTGTCATATGATTGCTACCACCATTGTATAGAAACCAAATAATCTAACAACATAAGTTATTACTTGGAATTATTTATAAGCTTATTTCTATGCTAAAAAAAATTAAGAGAAGTGTTCTAAGAACACTAGAGTTTTACTGAGGTAAAAGGTAAGAAGGTTAATAGTGTGACACACATTTTAAGATTTAAAAATGTATGTATTTTATGGAAGATAAAGTTTTTTTCATCTTCAACTGTATTAATGTTACAAATGTGGTGCCTCTTTCATCCCAAAGGGTTTTGGGAAGTGACCAATGCCCAATTTCATTATGATGTTCCTGAGAATTTGTTTGCTATTTTCTTCTTAGCACTAGTAAAGATAGAGAGATACATTTTATCTTCAATATTTGGGTTAAGATTTATGGATAGTGGAAAATATCACCAAACTATAAAAAATGAGGCTTTCGAAATAAAGAACCGAACTTAGAGGATGAAAATGAGATATATGAATAAAATGACAATTTAAGTAAAGACATAGATATAGTTAAAGAGAAAGAGAACATAAGATATAGGAAGAAAAATATATTAAATAGGGAAAGGATTAACAACAAAAGAATGAAAGAAACAATTTTTCTCTCCCCTTAAACTAGTCCATTCTTTATATATGTTTCTTGGCACTCTCACATCATTATTCAAAAAGTTTCTTTCCTCCATGAAGATGTGTAGGATATATACCAAAAAAGGTTTCATCCTACTAACACAATTCATCTCTAGAAGTGTATCTATAATTGTTAAATTTTCCTAGTTCTTCAACACAATTTTGCAAAATCTGGCAATCATGGGAGAGAGTTGCATTGAATGGAGAGATATTTAATAGCTTGCGATATTATTTTGTTTAGTAGTGCATTTTATAGTCCAATATGACAAAGATGTGTAGTTATTTCCCTATTTAAGTACTTTTTTTAAAATAAAAACAAAATATTCACTAAATATAAAAACAATACGAGCTAAACAAAATAACTATAGATATTTGATTAGAAGCATTATAAAAGACCACTCACATTGTACTTGTTTTGTTCTTGATATTACAATCCAATGTGAAAGAGATTTATGTAATCTCTTCAATGTTTAATATAAAGTTAACATGTGGTATTTAAAATAAAATTGGTAATATCAAAAAAACATATTTCACTCTCAATCATAATAAAATATTTGGACGTACATATTAGATCATATAATTTATATCAATTTTATATATAAGGAGATCACTTTAATTTTTACATCTATTTTTTTAATTTAAAAAAAAATTGTCAATATAGATGTTAAATAAAATACTTGAATATAAATGTTAACTAATATATTTGAATATCAACTTCATATATAAATATGTATTTCTTTCTCCATGTTTATATTTTATATATATATATTAATATATATATAAATTATAATATATATATACTATATATATATATATATATATTATATATTTTATTTTTTTTTCAAAATGAAAAAGATATATTATTCCTTTTTATATTTAGCATGAGTCTGTGTGCTTTTATATATATTATTTATATATATTATTATATATATGAATTTTCAAGTGTTGAAATGGATTAATTATTTTGATTTCTACTTAAAAAAAATGTTTATATTTCAAAAAGTTGAATTATCTGATACTTAATAGAGAAATAGTTATAAATCTACACTATTAATGACAATAAATACTTTCACCAAACTATGAGTTAAGCATAAAATAAATAAATGTTAATCATATTTACCAAATTCTGCCCCCAAAAAAAACAAAAATAAAAATATGCTGCCACCAAATTATAGATAAATTTCGATTAATTTTACCAACCACAAAGATGCTTCTCTAGTGTGACAACACTATAAAGAGTGACTCTTCTAAGCGAGCAATTGTGTTGCACTACCTAAAAGAGTACTCTCATCTCATGTGAGCCTATTATCCAATTAAGCATATACAAAAGATGTACTCATCCCATGGGTTCGATCTATAGAGCTACCTATAGGCCAATCTATGTCTTTTTCATCTCTAGGGAACCCAACTACTAAGTGGTAAGGATAGAGGAACGTTAAATTCGAATATTGAATTGGGAAACAGATGGATCACATAGATCGTAGACATTAAAGCGGATGTAATATGAGTCAGATACATGAAAACCAAATTAATATGAGCTTTTTCATTAGTAAAAAAATAATAAAGGATTAAGAAAACTCTATGCATCGACACTGCGTTGGAGTCCAGCAAGAAAGACCTAGTCAACAAATCAAATCAAAGCAACAAGCACCCTTATTGACGATTCCTTTTCTAATTTTCAAACTTGGTAACTATGAAGTAACATCAGGGTTGTAACTATCGAGTCTTGCAGGCAGGAGGCCACTGTCCAACGTCTCTCTCTCTGGAAAAATCACCCCCCTGAGTAGAAGAAGCGAGAAACTGGCATAGTCAATCATATCTCAAAAGAAAACATAGAAAAACTTCTTTGGATGGTCAAGAGAGTTGTTGGGTTGTTGCGGTCGACGGGTCAATTTGTTAGTCACTGATGATACCTGTGAGACGAAATTGTTCACAAGCATGCTCTCTCCATCTCTCTGTCATTGATGTCAATATCACTGTAGATTGCGATATTGAAAAATAATTGGCCCTGCTCTAGGAGCAGGAGCACGAGCAGGTGGTCTTCAATGTAAATTTCATGATTTGGTGTCAGAAAAAGCTGTAACAGGTATGGAAAAAATTAGCAATTATTTTTGGATTTACATATCTTTCTCACCAAAATATTGCATATTGTATGGGGTGGTGGAGTAATCAAAAACCATTCCAGATGGCCATTCCCTTATTACTTTTCTCATCCATATGGAAATGGAGAAATATCTATATTTTCGAAGATAGATCTAGGGACTTTGAGATGATGCATGAAGAAATCATTTCACTACGAGCTTTATATCCTTCACAAGCTACTATTCCTAAAGTGAAGATGGGCAGAAGCCCTCGTCCCAATACGAAACTTCCTTTTGCTTGCTTTGGTAGTGCTGCACATAATAGCATATGTGGTTGTGGCTTTTGGATAAATATATCAATGGATTTATGATACAAATGGCAATGTTTGTATTAATAAAATAAAACCCACTGGTCAGCTCTACAAAAGAGAGTTTGAACCAACAGAGTTTGGATTTGTAGAACACTCTACATTGTTCATGCACAATACACATTAAATAGAAAACATGGTTTTAGGGAAGTTAGAACATCATCCTAAGAAATAGAAACTACTTCCTATCTTTAGGTTACGTGAAGCAACTCAACCTATTCTAGGATATTCTCCATTATCATCAACACTCCCCTTTAATGGAGAATGGGTTCACATATATGCCTAACATCTCCCTAAACATTTGAAACTTAACTTGTCCGAGAGGGTTAGTGAAAATGTCCGCAACATTATCACATGTATTACAATATTCCAGATGAATTTCTTTAGATTGCACTTTCTCCCTGACAAAGTGGAATTGTGTATCAATATGTTTAGAGTTTTTGTGAAACACCATATTATTGGCCAGCTTGATTGAACTCTAATTGTCGCATCTGATTGTTGTTGCAACTGTCTGTTCTTCCCCAACATCCTGGAGAAGTCTCCACAACCAAATTGCCTCACACATTACTACACACATGGCTTGATACTCTACTTCTGCTGATGACAAGGAGACTGTGTTTTGCTTCTTGTTGCTCCATGTGATCACCCCGGATGCAAGACTGAATGCATAACCTGTTATAGATCTGCAATCATCTACATTTCCTGCCTATTTTGAATTTGCAAATCCTACCAATCTAACATCAGAAGAGTCAGTCTAAATAATACCGTAATCTACAGTACCTTGTAGATACCTCAAAACACTCTTCGCTACATTCCAATGGATTTCAAGTGGCTTAGACATAAATAGGCTTAGCACACTAACTACATAAGCCAAATCAGGTCTAGTGGTGGTTAGGTAGATTAGACTCCTAACCAGCTATTTGTAAAGTGTTGCATCCACCGCTTTTGAGCCATCCTCACACTCCAATTTGATGTTTTGCTACAATGGTACCGGTGCCAGCTTACACTGATCCATCCTAAACTTTTCTAACAGGCTTTTAACATAATTTGCTTGGGACAAAAATGTTTGACCTGAATCTCTCGAGATCTCAAGACCTAAATAATATTTGAGTTCACCAAGGTGCGTCATTTCAAACACCTGTGACATTTGTTGCGTGATTTCATTGATTAGATATGTAGTATCACCTGTTATTATCAAATAATCTACATATAATGAAATCAACACTATGCGCCCTTGTTTATCTTTCATGGTGTAAAGATTAGGGTCATTCTTACTTCTATTGTAGCCAGCTTGCAGAAAAAATGAATCAATCTTTTCATACCATGACCCGAGAGCTTGTTTTAGTCCATAGAGTGCTTTCTTCAACCTATAGACTAAATGTTCTTTTCCTTTTTGGACAAACCCTTTGGTTGCTCTAGATAAACCTCTTCTTTTAGTTCTCCATTCAAAAGTGCGGACTTTACATCTAGTTGGTGCATCATCCAATGTTTCTTAGTAGCTAAAGCAATTAACATTCTTATAGTATTTAATTTAGCTACAGGGGCGAAGGTTTCTTCATAGCCTATCCCTTCTTTTTGTAAATACCCCTTTACTACCAACCTAGCTTTTAGTTTTTCTATGGTTCCATCTGCATTAATCTTCAGTTTGTATAACCATTTACAACCTATGGTTTGTTTTCCCCTAGGAAGTTCAACCAATTCCCAAGTGTTATTCCTAATTATTGAATCATATTCCTGTTCCGTGGTTGTTTTCCATTCACTACATTCATTTTCTTCTTTATAACTAGACGGTTCAACCACATTCATCATATTAGTTATAAAAGCATTTTCCCTATATCTTGCAGGCATTTGAGCTTTCCTACCTAATCTCCTGAGTGGTGGGGTGGTGGTTTCAAACCTTATTTGATCATCATTTACTTTTTATTCTTGTTGTTTCTGCTGCTGTTGTTGTTGTTGCTGCTCTTGTTGATGTTCATCCTCTGTCTTTATCTGCTGCTGACCTTGATTGTTCTCTGCTTCTTCTTCCACAAGGTACGGAATGTCCCATTCCTCATAGTGCTCATTAGGTTCTTTATGATTGTCCTCATGGAAAAAAACGTCTCTACTAACAAAAATATTTATGATTGAATCTAATTTTCCTCTATCTTCCTTCAGAATGTGGGCAAATGCTTTAGATCCAAATATCCTTAAGTGTTTTACTGCAGTTTTATATCCATATAATGCTTCAAAGGGAGTTTTAGACTTAAGACTTTTTGTAGGACTCCTATTTCTCAAATAAACTGCAGTATTCATTGCTTTAGCCCAAAAACCATTTGAAAGATTATTAGCCTTTAGCATACTTCTAGCACATTCCACCAATGTTCTATTTTTTCTTCTGTTACTCCATTCTTCTGTGGAGTATGGGGTACTGTGAACTGCTGCAAAATTCCATGATCTTTACAATATCTCATAAGCTCATCTTTCGTGTATTCTCCCCCTTGTTCATAACAGAGAACTTTTATCTATTTCCCTGTTTGTCTTTCAATCATATTTTTAAACTGCTTAAAATATTCAAATGTGCGACTCTTCTTACTTAAGAAATACACCCAAGAAAAATTTGTACATTCATCATTAAACAGTAGGAAATACAGTGCACCTCCTAATGATTTTGTCTCCATGGGTCCAAAAAGGTGTGTGTGCACTAATTCTAGTATATCCCTCTGTTTCTTTTCTACTCGAACAAGGAATTGTTCGCTATGGATTTTTCCTAATGTACAGACATCACAATCATTATGAACTTGCTTTAGCATATGAAGGTCTTTTACCATTTCCTTCTTTTGTAGTAACAGCAAATCATTGTAGTTGATGTTGCCAAATCTCTGATTCCATAAATCTTCTGTAGTTAGGCTCACTGTTGTCAAAGCTCGAACTCGTGCAAGTCTTACATCCAACTTGTAACAACCTCCTGTTCGGATTCCTGTAGCAATTATCTTCATGCCAGCTAGCAGATCTTTAATATAACAGTTAGATTTAAAGAATTCAACTTTTAGATCTTGATCTGTAATCATGGATACACAAATCAAGTTCTTTGTTACACTAGGCACATACATAACATTATGAATTTGTTTGATATTACCATTGGGTAGAATGACAGAAACTTTCCCACACCCTTTGATTTGATGACTTTTATCATCACCTAGGTAAATATGTGCTCCGTCGTTGATTTCTTTAAAATCTTCGAACCAATGCTTGTTCCGTGTCATGTGCGTTGACGCTCCTAAATCTACATACCAGATGTATGCATCAACATTGTCATCACGATCTGCCATGAACAATCTAAAATTATGCACATGATTGTCATTCGCAAGATGACCTGCATGTCTTTTCTACTTCTGCTATTCTTCGTGATATTTCTTCTTCCTGCACTCCGTGGAAATATGACCCAGTTTTCCGCAATAAAAACATTTAGTTTTAGAGTAGTTTCTATTAAGATGCATACCTTGGGTCTAATTTGGTCGTTTCTGTGAACTTGCTCCATTTTGTTGTTGTGGACCTCCTTTCCCTTTGTAGAAGTTTTTCCTCGCCATCAAAGCAAGCTTGGCACTCTAGTTCTTTAGAGTCGATCTCCTCTCTTCTTCCTACATCAGTATACCTGTCAGCTCTTCAAAATGTGGGATCTTCTCTCTAGCATTTATTCGAGTGATGAACATTTGATAATCATCAGCGCCACACTTCAGTGTAATGGTTACAAGATCTGTATTGTCAACTGTATGACCAATGTATACTAGTTTTTTCTTTAGATCCTTGATCCTTGCTATGAATGAAGCAATTATTTCATTCTCCTCCATCTTCAGGGACAAGATCTTACTCTTGAGGACTAGAAGATGATTTGAATTCCTGATCTCGTACAATTCCTTCAGAATTCCCTAGATCTCGTTAGCTAACTTACATTCTGTAATGTGAGGTATGATGTAGTCTTTCATTGACATCTTTAACATTGTCATTGATCTACTTTCTCATTTCTCCCAATTTTGGATCGATGTTGATCCACCCGTAGGCTTCGGCTCATCCCCATTCACAATCGTCCAAGCACTTTGTGCTTCTAGCAAAGTCTGCATCTTGAACTTCCAATTTGCATAATTGGAACCATCGAGCTTGTTATGCTCGTTCATGCATGCTTCAAATATATTGCTATTCATCTTGGTGATTTAGAAAAGAAAAAAAATTCAAGAGGTAAGGGATGTTAAATTTACCCTAGATCTGTGACAGAGATGGATCAGTGTTCTTCAATGTTGTTTGATCTCACAGCACACTCGCAGATCACTCTAGCTTGCTTCTTAGCCTCCAAACAACCTTCTGTTGTCAACTACAACCTTGTTCTTGGCTTCCCCACATAGCTTCTTCGACAGTTATAGCCTTGTTCTTGGATTCCTCGATCGTCGTAGATATGCCCGTCTTTTATGCGATGTCCTCGTAGTTGTACACGTCTTTCGTGCGATGAAAAAGTTAAAAAATATGCGCGAAGGAGCTACAGTGACTCGTCACAGAGGTACACTCAGAACTAGTGACGATCTCGAAATCGTAGCAATTATCCTCATCACAACTCCCATGATCTCAGTTCAAAGAACCACCCACCAGCTAGCGTACAGGTTGCTCAGCAGTGACGCTATGATACCATGATAAAAATGGCAATGTTTGTATTAATAAAATAAACCCACTTGTGAGCTCTACGAAAGAGAGTGTGAACCAGGAGAGTCTGACGCTCTACATTGTTCATGCACATTACACATTAAATAGAAAACATGGTCTTAGGGAGGTGAGAAAAGCATCCTAAGAAATAGAAACTAAATCCTAACGTGAGGTTACGCGAACCAACTCAACCTATTCTAGGATATTCTCCATTATCTTCAACAATTTACAATATTGTGCATAGTGGAAACTTGCCTGGGTACAAACAACAAGGCCGAGGCTATGGCACTGTGGGGAATGCTCGAACATGTCAAAGAAAAGGCACTCATTAAAAAGCAAGAATTGCATGGCTCGTTAAGGAGAATTCAAGATCTCTGGAATCTAATCTACTGGGGCAGCCCACAATTCAACATATGAGAAGGGAATATAACAAGATTTCTCATGAGCTATCAAAAAATGGACTACATGATCCAATGGGTGAAGTGCAAATGAACATTCGTATGGAGGACATGAGGACCCACTTTGTGCGATATACATTCCACTTTGTACAATATACAATTCTAGGGTAAAATCTATATATGTGTTTTGTTTTTTGAATAACTATTTTGTTTTTTGCTTTTTGTTATGCATAAGAAGAATATGGTGGTCTGTATAATACGTTGCTCTCTGGCTCCATATTGTTTTCTTTTCCTTGCTATTTGAAGAAATGTTGTTTGAGATATCTCCTTATATTTGATTATATATTTCCATGCAATAATTATCGGTTTTCCCTTCAAGAATGTTAACTTTCAACTCTAAGCATTTCTATATGCAGTCTACAGTCTATTTCTTTTCACATTGGAACAACAGAATTATCACCGGTTTCTTTTTTGGAATATCATAATGATTATATATAGCTTTTTTTTCTATATGCAGTCTACAGTCTATTTCTTTTCACATTGGAACAACAGAATTATCACCGGTTTCTTTTTTGGAATATCATAATGATTATATATAGCTTTTTTTGCTTAAAAAAAAAAAAGGTATAGACTCTTCAGTGACTTAATTAGTTTATAAAATTCTTAATTAGTTTACATATTTATTTATGCTTTTGTTTTTTGTTGTGTTAAATTTCATGGTTTGTAGATATTTTAACATTGAATTTTATGATTAATACTTCGTAACAATACCATTATAAAAAATGATATAATAATTTTGTGAAAGTATAAGTAATTAAATTCAAAGATAACTTTGAACGAGATTATAATTAAAATAAATATAATACAGTAAATGTTTGAACTAATTAATTTTCTCACATAACATCACTGTACATACCGTACTACAGCTGGCCATGGGCGTCAGTATCATCCAACTGCCCTTTGCTGATGTTTCACCGAATCTACGGCAACCCAAATTATTTAAACAATCAATCATGCCATGATTTTCCAGAAAAGCGTTGACAGCCAGTCCACCGTGTGGACGGTGCACAGGGTATGGTGAGACATTTGATGCCATGCCTTGGACTATATGGCACGAAAACCCTTATAAATTGGTTCTGCGTCTGAGCATTTGAACATCAGGTTTGAGCTGAGGCATATAATCTCTGTGTGTCCGTGTGAGTGAGTGAGAGAGGTGCGAGAAATGGCTGGGAATGGGTTGCTGAAATCGGTGTTCTTGGTTGGGCTTGTGGTGGCAGTGATGACTGCGTGGGGTGTTGTCACAACTGAGGGTGCCATATCGTGCAACCAGGTAGTGAGTGCCCTCACTCCATGTGCAGGATACCTGATTGGAAATGCAGCCACCCCTGCTGCCGCCTGTTGTCCTGCCATTAAGGGGCTAGACGCTCAAGTTAAGGCTACCCCTGATAGGCAGGCTGTTTGTAACTGCCTGAAGAATCAAGCAAACTCATTTGGTGTCAAACTGGGGAAGGCTGCCAATCTCCCTGGGCTCTGCAAGGTCACTGACCTTAACGTCCCTATCAGTTCTAATGTCGACTGTTCTAAGTATGCCTGCCTATCATCTATCCCTTTCATTATTCTTTGATTCTGATACGACCTCTGTGCAAGTTTCATTTTGTGTGTCTGTGTTTTGACAAATATTGCACTGGAATATCGTTCTTGATTTTGACTAATGGTTTTATGTTGTTTGTATATGGCAGAATTCACTGACGAGGTCTGCTGATGATCGAATCTGGGCTGGTGGCTTAGTTAGTTAATGTAGTACAAGTATATTAATCAGTACATGAACTTAACTTGCTACATAAAATGTTGTACCCAAGGTTTTCCCCGTTTGAGTGTTACGTATTTACTCATGGGAATGCCTTTAGGCGTTTTTGAATAATTTTAAATAAATAAATGGTGATGCCAGCCAACTTTAGCTTTTGTCTATCGTTACGTCCCCATTTTCTTGTTTGTTCAACAACCGTCCATTCGAGTACTTGAAGACAAGATCATGATTTTCAATTTCGTGCAGCACGTAGGATCTTTCTGGTGCATTTCTTTTCCCGGAAAGTTATTGATTTTTATCTATTGGTAATTTGGTATAATTGTGTACAAGTTAAGGATGTATGGATGCAATATTATGAACGAAGCATTTACAGCTTTTAATTTAAAACGGTGAACTTTTGGTTAATTAGGTATGGATGTATTAATTGTGGTTAATTAGGGATGGATGCACTATTAATTGAAAACACTTCAATATATAGTATTAATGAGTTTGAAAAGTTTTTTTTACACTACAATATGAAAAAGATGTGCCATTATGCCATTATTTTTCTATTTAATATAATAGTTAATTATTTTAATATTTAAAAATTTATAAAATATTTTAATATTTAATAAATAAAATATTTTGATGTTTCTTTAAAAAATATTATTTTATATTAATTTTATTTATAACATATTTTTTTATGGCAGTTTAATTTGTGAAAAAAGTTTTAAAATCATAATAAATGGTTAAATTTAATATGATCAAAAAAGTTATAAAATCATAATGAATGGTTAAATTCAATATGGTTAAAAAAATGATAAAATCATAATGAATAGTTAAATTTAATATGCTTAAGTACATTGGCAACTACTATTTTTTGATAAAAAGTAATTAAAATAGAAAAAACATTATTTGCTCTATAATCTATAAAAGAAAATAGAACCATCTACCTTAAAAGCAAAAAGAAATTTAAATAATCTAAACAACAAATTCATATAGAAATTATTAATTATAACTAAAGTATTGACATTATTTTAACAAAAGATATTCATACCATTTCATATATCCTAATTATTAATATTGTACAAATAGTTAAAGGTATTAATAAATATCTATAATATATTATATTAATTCATATTATATATTAATTAATATGATAATGCTATTAAAAAATTCTCTTAGATCTTTTGGTTCTTATGAATAGAAAATACACTAAATTTTTTTAAAGTAAGAAACACTTGACTTTGTCTCACCTCATGCTTTCTAAGAAACTTTATCTTCCACAATTTTTATTGGAGATTTTTTCAGTATATAGACTTAAAAAGAAAAAACTTTAACCCAAAAATCATTGGATAGTTATTTAGCTTTGATCATGCTCCTCTCTTTGTTTATGATGCTTAGGTTCTTTCATTTAGCCACTACATTTTGTTGTGAAGTACATTTGGTGATGAACTACCTTCTAATTCATTTCTATGTATAAAAATTAATTTCAAACTTTTTTGGGTGATATTAGCCTCCTTTATCTAATCTAAGCATTTTGACATATTTTTCACTTGGATTTTCCACTACAATCTTAAATTCTTTGAATTTTCTGAATGTTTTAGAATTGATTTTGAGGAAATATACTCAGAATTTCTTACTAAAATAATCAATAAATTTAAAATAAAAAAACATCCACAATGGATTGAGTTTGTGTGGGTCTACGTAGAATTATGTGAACAAGATCCGCATACTCTTTGAATTTGTATGAGGCTACTAGAAATTTATCCATTTGATGCATCATTCACAAGGTTTGGTTTGTTCATTTAATATAGGAAGTCCTTTAAACATAAACTTCTTTTTTTTGTTTTTTTTGTTTTTTTTTGCAAGAAAATGAGATCTTAAAAGGTAGGTGACCATACTTATGATTCTACAACCAAGTATCATATATGCTTGAGAAATTTTGTGCATATGATTGCGACAAATCTACATGTTTTAGGTTCAATGGGAATATTATATTCTTGGCCATTTGAACTTTTGAGATGAGATTTCTATTGGGTGTTTGATCTAAGATTATGCAGGTAAAGTCCTTGAATCTCACGTAATAATCATTTTGTTTTAATTATTTTATACTTATTAGATTATGTCAAAGAATAGATACATTGAATACATCAAGAATATTTTTTTTCTCGTCCTTTTTGGTTAATATAGACATAAAAACTTTACCTAAAAATCAATTTTCCTTAATTTTTTTATACTTATTAGATTATGTCAAAGGTACATCGAATACATCAAAGAATATTTTTTTCCTCATCCTTTTTGGTTAATATAGACACATAAAAATTACCGAAGGTCTTGAATTGATAATAACACTACTACATAAAGTGGGGTTTTAAGACAATATTTAAGACAATTTTTAGGTGGTTTGTCTTAACTTGAGACAAAAAAAAACTTGTGTATTTTCTTAAATATTGTCTTTAAGCAGGTGCCTCAAAAAGTATTGTCTTAAATATTATTGTCTTCAAAATTATTGTCTTAAAGATTATTGTCTTCAAAATTATTGTCTTAAAGATTATTGTCTTAAAAAAAATTGCCTTAAAAATTATTGTCTTAAAATTTCTCTCTATAAAGACAATACATAACACAAGCATTATTGTCTCTTAAGAGACAATTTCATTTTTGTCTCTCTAGAGACAACACTTGGATTAGAGACAATATGTCTTTAATACTAGCTATTGTCTCTCTAAAGACAATAAAATTTCTATTTAAAGATCACTTTTGTCTCTCTAGAGACAATATAAAACAATGAATCCAGAAATATCTCACCATTGAAATGAATCGATATAAAAAACATTTAATAAAAAAAAAACTACAAAATCGTTGATTAATTCATGTTAGCGCAAAGTGGAATCAAACCACCAACCTCCTGCTTGTAAGGCAGGCACTCTTCCATTTAGCTAGCAAACTTTAAAGAATTACATGAAGAGTTATGGCAATCCTGAAAACTACATTTATAGCCATTAAAACACACACACACACACACACACACACACACATGATCTATAATATTTGTCATAACTATAATCATGCAAACCATATTTTTAACTTACTAAAACTAGCAATTGCCCCAAAAGGTACAATGAGAGACATATTATATCTCTAGCAAAAAATTTCAAAATCTTCTATTAGTATACAGTGAAATGTTCATGTATACAGGTTATCTTGTTATAATGGCATATCCCTATGTTGGGATTTCATTCCATCTTAAGACTTCTTTTTCTTCATGTTCTTCTCCACACATGTATGTGTCTATTATTGTATATATTCACCCATATAAAATCTATAACAAAATGTCTTGATTTCCAAACATAAAACAAACATAATTATGATTTGTGAATCCACAATATATGATTGAGTCGTTACCAAATCAAAAGAAATGAAATGCAGTGGATATAATATTATCTTGCACATTTGCAATCATCTCTCCCTACATAAAATTTAATAGACCTGGAAGATGTTTTTCCTTTGAATTTTATGCTGGATAGATTCATGGCTCCATCCCCGCTCCATAATTATTCGAGGCCCTCTATGGCTTGGGAGTTCCACACTAGCCATTGTTTATGACAGTAAAGAGTACTGATGATCGAGAAAATGTGCTAAAAATGTCATCTATGTTGCTACTAAATGCAAATATATATCATGATAATGAAAAAAACAACAACAAGTTTCATCAATGATGTCCTACATCGACAAAAAGAGATCAAGTTTATAAGGATTGTGTCAATATTTGTGTAGTATGATAAACATAAACATCTCCAAAAAAAAACATAGATATATTTCCATCTGCAATGGCTGTATTGCATAGAATTTTGGGGAAACAATATCTATAAAAGGTGAGGTTGAAAGCACCACAAAGCACCAGGAACAAGTACAATAAATATTTCAACAATCTTACCTTGTAGTACTTCAGTAATTGAGGTTGCTTCAATTTAAATGTTGGAGTGATCAAGTCCCTTTCCACATCAAATGGCTTAGGTTCAAGGTGAATACCTTTTAGTATCTTCAAACCCTTCAGGTAGATTCAACATAAAAAATTCCAACAATCATGAAATTAACAGATAACTAAGAAAAATGAATCAAAACTGAAAGAAAGTTCCCAAAGATGTATTGGAAAAGGAAATTCAAAACATGAAGCGACATCATGACGGATGATTCAGAATGTGTTACCTTGTGGTTTTTCCTAGTTGCATTGAGCTCGTGTAGGATGTATTGCTTTGCCTTTTGATTTTTGCATAAAGAATCAAAATTCCCTATTACCTCATTGGTGGAAGCCTAGCCTTCAAGTGCCTTCTGATTAGGTATAACAATTGCCACAATAAAAGATTCGAAACTATTGCCATAAACCCATATTGGAAACATGATCAAACAAGAGTGAAGAGTGAACAAACATAGTTGGCAGTGCTCACAATAAAGTTTCATTTAAGGATCAAATTAGAAAGAAAGTGCAGTGTTCCCCCTCACAATGCATGCCCATTTTGGAGATGTTATTTTCAGCATAATAATGTTCAGGAGTTTGTAAACAAGGGAGTGCCTCGGAAAGCCATTTCTGCAGAGAAAACAAAAATAAACAAGACCAAAGCATGATATAAACATGGTACAAAATCTTAAGCCAATCAGTTGGCCATGTGGATGGTCTCACTTTTTAGACCATGTATATTGTGGTTGATATGCACCCATAGAAATCTCAATATCTCTTGACCCATCCATTGAACATTGGTTAATATTTGTAGGTTAGTGTTTTTCTATGAAGAATAACTACCCTATTGTATATTGGTTGTAGTGAGCTTGTATTTTTTTGTTTTGGTTGTGACATTTATTTTATTTTTTAGTATATGTTCTTGATTTATATACATCGTTGTAAGATCTGTTGATGCTTTGGAGTGTTTTATTTTTTATTTTATGCTCTTGGTTTATATAAATCGTTGTAAGATCTATTGATGCTTTGGAGTAATGCACTACTTCAACATGTATCTTCAAAACTGTTTGTAGAGCATCCTGCAGAAACACTCAACCCTATAGACCACACCTACCACTTAATAATATCTATAATATAATATCAAAGTTTATCCATTCAATTATTTAAAAATCAAAATTCCTCACCGCCCTATAAACCACACCTACGACTTAATAATAATATCTATAATATACAGTGTCCATACAACATGGGAGTGCCATCGCATCTCCTCAAAAAAGTCCATATAGCTTATGACAAAAGCCGGATGGACTCCTTTCCCTTCATACGAGGATCATTCTGTGCTTGCAAAGATGCATATAGATCTAACAAATTTTGAACACAATTAATATGACCACATTCGCTGATGGTTGTCTTAGGTGACAAATATAGACTGCATATGTAGTCTGTTTGCAACAGACCATAGTATACTTTATCTTCAGAATATGGAGTTTCATGCCATCTATTTGGGTAAAATGAAAGGTTATGGTCATATTAAGATGTAGGTCATTCCCACTACCTCACAGAGAAATGATGGAGTTTCCTATGTTACTAGAGATTAAAAAAACAAAACAAAAAAAACTGAACAACAAATGGGAACCGAAACGAACTCGAAATATGGCTCAAGATTCTTGGGGATTGGAGAGGTGAATCCCCATTCCTAGCATATAAAATTGATTAGTAATGTACTAGTGCAGTGCCAGCGGCAAGAGGGGAATGGAGAGGGAACTTTGTGCAACTATCCTTTGCCAACATTTTTGAACAAAATTTTCAAGGTCTAGCATAAATATGAAAAAGACATGAACAGGTACACTAAACCCACTAACTTTTAGTAATGTCATTATTGAGGGACAAAGTTCCCTAGGGTTTTGGGTCAACACCCTAGTAGACTGGGGGTTATCTACAGTAAAAAACAACCATTCCACACAACCATGATACTTAAATAAGTAAACTACATGAAGAGAGGTGCACCCGGGGGTCCTTCGTTCGGGTAGATCCAACCAGGGTCCAAACCCTCTTGGAGTTCCTTTCGATCATTAGACCTGCAAAACAACCAATTCAAAGAAGCATAACAATATATGGACCAATTATCATATACAAATCAACTTCATAACATATTGAAAGGTAGTTAGTTATACAATTGAAACAATTATTCATACGTAAACCATAATATTAACATCATATGCATTAAGAAGATTGTTTTCAAGAACAAGACAAATGTTTCTTTATTGCAGATAGCTAAAACAAAGCAAGGAATGATATCACCTAAATCTTCCTCTTGCAGGCTCCAAGTGGAACCATCCTCCAGATTCGTCCAATCCCAAGTCTTCAAAAGGCTCCTTCCATGACTCATACAAAGATATCTCAACTAGTGAAATGACATCATAACTCAAGGAAACAATGGTTTCTTGTAATGGGGGCAGTGCTGGAAGCACAAGGATCTTCAGACCTAATCAGGGATAATCTCAGCAGAGTGATTTTTCTCTCTATTCTCTCCTCCCTTAGGCCTTCCGATTGAAGCCTTTTTATACTTCTCCCAAAGTAGTTTTTTAGTTGGGAATTCGTTTAGAATAGTTGGGCTGGACACTAATAGGTAATCAACACGTAAAACCCATGATCTTCACATGAAATTAAGGAGATTTATTTTTTTAAGTGTTTTAAGACATATATGCGAGTTGGGTATACACAGACCCACGTACACACATGTTTAGCTCAGGGCAATGTCGCGTATAGGGAGTAAAACACTGTTTTTTAAGTATTTGGACCATGTTTGGAAGGAGGGGTTGCCCTAGGCCATAAATGCAGCATCACAAATATCAAGGGTGAGATTTGGAGCTATAACAGATGCCCCCTGATATATGAGGTCAGAAGGGGTACATGATGGCCGAAATGTATTAAGTACATGGAAAGGAAACCTGTCAAAAACTGAGAAGGACTTCACCAGATTTCAGCCTGCCTAGCCACAAAAGGAGATCAGAAGGAAACGTTTGTCTAAGGCGGGCATACCCATGCTCAAAGAAAGTAAAGCATGTATGCATATCAAGTACAAGTGGTTCCACTAAGTATACAAGTATAGAAAACTAGAAATACATAATGGATAATCTGATCATGATCGAACAAGTACAAGTCTAAATATCACATATAATAATGTCAATTATCTTGAAAGATGAAGCTGAACCCTGATATCAAAGATTGATCTCAAAAGTACCAAATGAACATGATGGAATAAGATGATACTACACTACAAAATCGGGTTTTAGCATTTAGAATGTCGCAATGAATGACTGCAACATATAAGGTGGAATGGTATCAACTAGCAGTAATAGGAGCAACTGTCAAGTGAACCAATGAATGCTGATGCAACCCGAAGTCTTCAGCGACTGTCGTGGTACATTTTTACACAACGGAATAAATGATCTGAAGTCAACCATGTGATAAATCGTTTGATTACCGATCATTGCTGCATATTGTTAACAAACGCGATACTACTCACCGATAATGATAATGAGAGTCAAGGTACCTAGTACAAACTAACAAGTGCGAATAGATGAGCTGAAGTCAAACACCTATAATAATCTATCAATGAGGACACAATGATGGTTTCCCACAGTCGATAGCGAAGGATCTGTCGCTAATGACTGCAAAACCTAAGGTACTGCCAAATGGACTCTAGACCTTTGCCCCAGAGCAATGAGTCATAGTCAATGGGGAAAGATTCACTAGAAGGAAGGCATTAAGGCATCCTTCATCAATCTAGTGTGAGTGTAACCCACAGGCCAATAATGTGGAAGGAATCAAACGAAAAGGATGTATTAACCTAACCGAAGCATGTTTCCACTGTACACAAGATGTGGCTAGGGCATGACAAAAACCCTGTAAACCAACCAATAATGAAAGTTGACATAGAGGTGAGGTATCCACTAATAGGGTCAAATGGAAACCAAGGTACTGCATGAATCCTAATGTGTGATAATTTAAGCTGATGTCGAACACAAGGGAAACCACTCAGGCAAAGATCCATGATACTGATCGATGCTGAGCACAAGGTGACCTATCAATAATGAAAATAACGCTAGGGTGCAGCTCTAGGCCTGTCCTCAGAGCAAGATGTCGTTGTCAACAAGGACAAGACCTGCCAGCAAGAAGTCAATGGAGACCTTCTCAAACCGGCACGAGTAAAGTACCAATATAATTGATGTGATGATAGATAAGACACTGACAACCAGGGATGACCGACTGAAAAATGAGTCAAGAGACACCGCAAAGAGGCCAACCAAGCTAACTTCCCTTGAACAAAAGCACGACTCAATGATGACTATGTGGCAGCATATGATGACTTTGTATAAGTTCGTCATGCAGGAGGCATGAACAAACTCTCCATATGATTGGAAGAGATAACCAATCAGAGGAGAACTGACTCAATAACAAGGTTAAGGCGTACCTAAGTCAAACTAAATCCTTCCCAAATGGAGGACACTTTGTTTTGAGTGCTTTGTTCAAGGGCGACATGACTCACTCTAGCTGCCAATAATAAATGGAAATATTGTCCCGTTCCCGCTCTTTTTTGGAATATATAATTTTTTTGTCTTTTTATATAAGTTGGAAAAGGAATAAAAGAATGCTATAGTACATTGGAAAGAATGAGTGTCGGTGAAGTAGATGATCTAGTTCCTAGGATTGGAACAATCCTATGCTCAATGCAGGGAGGCGAAAACTAGTCAAAGACACTCAAAGGTGTGTTCCTTCCATAGGTTAGGGCGTGTCAAGTTGCAGAAGTCAAGGGGATTCAAGTTTTATTTTGCAGATGTCATGGTCAAAAGTTGGCTTAAACATGAGTCCAATTGAAGCCAACTAAAGGCCGAGAGGTGCAAATAGTCAATATGCAATGCAGTAATACAACTCAACACAAAGGAGCCTCTAGGGTATAAGGCTAGAACGAAGTGTAGAAGCAAAGAGGAATGAGTCTTCATCGCATAGGTCATAGCAAGACTACAGAGGACTCCCGAGCCTACTCAATGAAGCAGCATGGGAAACCAATGTCAGTGAGGTGCTAACTACGATGCCCATGAAAAGGATGGCTCTACCATCATGCCATGGTTAAAAAATCGGTGAGTGAAAATGGTTTACAAACCATAACATGATGGGACTGAACCTATGGAAAATGTATCGACAGAAGGAGGCTAGTATGCATAATGCAACGAAAAAATGGCTTCCCTAACCTATGTGCCAGTGAGAAAATGGTACCTACCATGACGGGTCTACAATCATGGAATCGACTTGAAACTATCGTAAAAGCATCCAAAATGTCTTGAAAATCAAACCATTCTCAACATTCCAAGCTCCCAAGTTAAAAGTTACATGAGACAAAACAAAATCAAGTTTAGAAAAAATTTCACATTTTCAAAGCTTATAAAATAGTTTTTTGACTCACCATTGTTACCGTTTGAGTTGAGAGCACAAGCAGTAGAGAAAAAGAAGCAAGCTTTTCCATTTGCCAAATTCGACCATTCAAATCTTCCCAAAATCACCAGGTAACCCTTAAAATTGTCTTGCATTCATTTGTGATTGGTTTTAAGAATTTTAATTCAAGTTTCACTATTGAATTTATGTCAAAAAAATTGTCGCGGCATATACGTGGGTTGGCTATATGCAACCTACGTATACACAGGCCCTAGATGCAACTATGTATGAAACAGACCCACGTATACACCGTTTAAACTTCAAAACAAAAAACTAATTGTCCAAACTTCTTTTTTTCTCAGGATGTTAGTCACTTGGAGGGAAAGGGAGCATGCCACAATAGATGATGAGGTTATGAATGATCCGCAGGCCTTGGATGCCTTTAGAGGATGCGATTTGCTAAAGTTCTTCAAAATGCAAAATATGAAGGCAAACACTCGCTTGCTCGAAATGCTCATTCACTACTAGAGCGTCGAGGACAACTTATTCATGATTGATCAAATGCCATTGGGGATAGAGATTGAGGATATCTATTTCATCACAGGCCTTTCCCATAGGGGAGAGGTAGTACATTCTACGGGCCGATCATAAGGTAGCCTCTCTATCGAGGACTATGTGCATATATATTGCCCAAGTCATCCAAAAAAGATTGGAAGACAAATTCCAATCAAGCACATGGAGAGTTTATCATTGAGGATCATCCTATTCACTATAGCCAGAGTGAATGGATCAGTTTCCTTACACCAGGCTTCATGGCTTTCCATGAGCTTGGTGGTAGACTCTCTCACCACAGTATTTGATTAGTGTACTCCTCTTCTCACCAACTTGAAGAGCCATCTATCATCTATCAAAAAGGGCCAGACCAAAAACTTTGGGTATGGAACAATTTTGTGCTCCTTCCTTTTTGAGAAGGTCCCAATTTTGTGCCTTATAGTATCAGTTTCAATCAGTATCTCACGAGATCCATGGATGGGTAGGTGGGTCGATCTGATGAAACGACTAAGAGGTGGGGACGTGCCACGAACCGCTTTTGACGACAATTTCTTCTCCTGGTAGGAGCAACAGATCATCACAGTGGATGATTACCCTTATTCCGACTTGGACTTCTGAGAAGATCCTGATCTAGCATTACCAGTAGCCACGGCATGGGGCGATATAGGTAATAAATGTTTTCGATTTTATTGTTTTTATGTTTTTTATGATTTTTCAAATATAAAAATGAACTTGAAAAATATTTTTGATAGGATTCAAATGACTAATATGATGATCATGTTCTAGATATTAGGCCAGTATGACCAGATGGATTCCCACAGCATGGACATCGCGGCCGAGGTGCCAAAGAGGTGGTTGCCTATACAGAGCGACTCCTGCACACAGTTTAGCAGCACTTGTTGAGATTAACTCACTGAGTATCGATGGAGGCTATAGAGGATCTCCCTATAGACATGCAACGTCATGTGGTTGGTGTTCCACAGGAATGGGTTCGGACTCTTAAGCATGTGGCCAAAGCAGTAGTCACATACTTCGATGCTCATCCTGAGCTGGGGCATTAGATGTATTGGAAATAATTATGGGCATTTGAGTCCCAATTTTCGTATATTATTTGGAAACACTTATGTACACTCGAGATGTTTTATGATATATATATACAGTTTCAAATTTTTGATGCTTGATTTTATTGTGATGAATGAATGATGTGCCAATCTAAAGCTTGATTAGCGATAGAATCTGCTAACCAATTACGAGATCATGGAATGTGCAAATAATTAATGTAAGTAAACGATCTTTGAAACAAACTCACCCTTAAATACTGGCAATATAAACATGGATCCCTTACTCAATAAATGTTATTCAATTGTGAAACTATTAGTTGTGAATCAAGACAGACTACCAATGAATCAATTCCATAAGAAATAGCTTCAGATAGTAAATTAATGATGGCAGTATACTCAGCCATATTATTTGATGCGGGATCAATGCATACTCCCCTTGACACCATCAACTGACCAGTTGGATTGTAGATCACCCAAGTTGTGGAAGCGAGGTTCCAAGTGTGCTGACTAGCACCATTGGTGAATCCAAAATAGACCAAGTCATCCATCAACGCCTGCCACAACAGATCAAAAAGTGTTGATATCAAAAACTCCCGATGAGATATGTACGAAAATACAAAATATGTAAAGAAGCCATTGCCTAACTGCTAAACAAAGTACTTCTCAAGGTAGAGCCCATTTCGAGGCTCTACCAACTTATTCTCTTTGAAATTGACTAACTCATATGCCCCTTTTTCTAAAACTAGTTTAATTATAAAGGGACCATACCACATAGGCTTGAACTTGCCTGCCCCCAAGGCATCCTTATCTTGGTCATAGACCAAGACAAGGTCGTCTTTAGAAAAGACTTGAGGATAGACAACTTTATCGTACTGAGTTTTAACCCTTTTCTTATCAGCCTCATTGATTGTGGTGGCACCTCGACGCTACTCATCGAGATGTTCCAAATGAAGGAGGCATTCTTTGAGACTAGAGGTCTCTCGAAGGAGCTCAACAGCTAACTTAAGAGATGGAATTTCACATTCAATAGGAAAGATAGATTCCAGCCTGTAAACTAACTGAAAAGGTGTAAAACATGTGGTAGTCTTTACCAAGTTTTGGTATGCCCAAAGAGCCATATCCAACATAAGATACCAATTGGACCGATTTTTGTCGATCGTCCTTTGCAAGATCATCTTAAGGGTTTGTTCATATCCTCGACCTATCCATTAGCCTTAGGATAATATGGAGATGAATGCTCCTACCGGAAACCTAATTTAAGAGCCAATTCAGACATTAGCTGGTTCTGGAAATGACTGCCATGGTCAGTGACGATCTCTCTTGGGATACCAAACCTTGAGATAATCTAATTGAAAAGGAACAATGCCGCTATTTCACTATAGTTTTTATAAGTGGGCATGGCCTCAACCCACTTTCTGAAGTAGTCTATGGCCACTATAATGTACTTATGATTTGCTATTGAAGGCAGATTACAAGTAGTAAAATCAATACCTGACTTAGTAAAAATACCGACAGTGACGACAGGGAAAAGAGGAGCTGGATGTGCGTGCATACTCCAAGTATAAAATTGACAGGGGTGACAACGTTTGACTGCTTCAACACAATCTTTGAAGAGTGAAGGCCAAAAGTAGCCGGCACGCAAGATACGCTTGGTTGTAGCAAGCCCTGAAAGATGACCACCACAAGCTCCATTGTGGCAATAATTGAGCACTCACTCTGCTTCCTCTAAAGTTAAACAATGCCTAAGGATTGAATCAACCCCTCAATGATATAATGTATCACCAATGATGACATAGTTCTTAGCTAGGTGATGTAATTTTCGGCTTTCATATTTAGCGAAAGTAGAGGGAAACGTCGAAGCTTGGAGATAGACAATGATATCTCCATACCAGGGGTCGAGTGAAAAGATGAGGAATATATGTTCGTTGGGAAAGCGTTACTCATAAACAATATCCTCTCCACAAGGCAACTCAGAAATTAGCTCCGCAAAAACCATAGATTTCTTAGACTTGGCGAACAAGAATTCGATATCGAATTGTTGTAAAATGACAATCCATCAATTGTATTTGCCACCAGTCACTCGCCTTCTCAGGACAAATTGGAACGGATTGACTGCTGCTAAGACAAAAGTTTTGCGTAGCAAGATATAATGGTGGAGCCGCTCGATAGCATGGACAATTGCCAAAGCCAACTCCTCAACAGGAAAATAGCAAAGTTCAGGACCTACCAAGCCTTAGCTTAAGTAATAAATCACATGCTCCATGAGAGCATCGACTTCCTGAATGAGAACCATACTTATGGTTGATTTTGTAGTGGTGAGATATAAAAGGAAATCCCAACCATATCCGATGGACTCAAAAATGGAGCAGAGACTAATGCCTTTTTCAAGGCATCAAACGACTGCTGTTCAAAGTTGTCCCATACAAGTGGAACTCCTTTCCGTAGCAAACACATAAACCCTTTAGTGATCTCGGCATAATTTTCTATAAACTTTCTTAAGAAATTAGCCTTCCCTTGAAGACTTTGAAGTTGTCGAATTGAGGACGGGGGAGGCAACTAAATTATTGCCTCTACCTTGAAGGGGTCAACTCGAATCCCTTTAGTTGACACAATGAACCCTAATAACCGACCAGATGTAACTAAGAAAACACACTTATTGGGATTCAACCAGATCTTGTAAAATCAACATCATTCAAAAACCAATCGAAGGTGACTAGGATGATCAATTCTCTTTCGAGAATGAGCAACTAAATCATCCAAGTAAGCTTCGATGATATGTTTTACGTTGTGGAAAGCATATGACATGACCCAGTGGAAGGTAGCTCCAGCATTTTTAAGACCAAAAGGCATCTTTCTATATGAAAATGTAACCTAGGGACATATAAAAGTTGTCTTCTGCTGATCTTTAGGATGGATAGAGATCTGATTATAACCGGAAAAACCGTCCATGAAGGAGAAAATCTCATTAACTGCACATGCATCAATAATCTAATTAATAAATGGCATGGGGTAATTATCTTTGGGACAAGCTTTGTTTAGGTCTCTAAATTCAATGCATACTCGGATTGTTCCTTGCTTTTCATCTACAAGGACTGGATTAGAAACCCAATCCATAAGAGGAAGAGGGTATATAAAACCCACCTTGAGCAAGTTCTCTACTTCAGCTTTAATAGTTGCTGCTTCCCTAGCATTAACCAACCGAAGCTTTTGACGAATCAACTTAGTGTTTTCATACATCTCGATCTTATGTTGAACTATGGATGGAACAATGCCAAGGATTTCTTCATAAGACCAAGCGAATACATCTCGAAACTCCTTAAAAAGGTCGGTGTAAATTTGAATTTCTTTAGGGGAACATTCGGCTCCGATGAAGAGATTCTCGATCATGTTAGGGTTCCTAGAGATGTTTATAGATATCATTTTTTAAATCAACGATATATTACCTTCAGCATGAATGTGTGTTGGAGC
This sequence comes from Pinus taeda, assembly GCA_000404065.3. NCBI lineage: Eukaryota > Viridiplantae > Streptophyta > Pinopsida > Pinales > Pinaceae > Pinus > Pinus taeda. Next base: position 57,748 of record APFE031650311.1, on the reverse strand, counting down.
CAAAGGATTTGATACCCTACAAACATCACTAGTAAACAACTCAGGGAACCTAGATTCTACTTCCTGCAATAGAGGAAGAAAATATAAACGATGGTGTAATTCTTCCCAAGGTTGATCTACACCCATCATTACTTCTAGGATTGCTTCCTTGGATGGTAAAATCATATCTAAGCAGTCCATAGTGGAGGTAGAATCAAGTGTCCAAGCTGGGGCCACATCACCATCTAACTCCTCCTCAGAGAAAGGAGTAGAATGGTTGTCTGTAGAGATGACGATAAACTGATATCTAAGCTCTGATGCAGACATAGGAAATGCCATTCCACCAACTTGTCCTTCATCTAATGTGGTCATAGGTGAAGGCAAGTTCCAAGGGTTTGAAAAATAATGAGTTTGGAAGAACTCTTCTCGTGAAGACTCCTTGTATGATGAAACGACATTGATTATAGCAATAGGAGAAGGAAAATCAAATGTACCCATCAATGAAGAATACATCCCAACTCCTAGATTCTTAGTAGGCGGACAAGGGTTATCCACTAAGGGAATAGTAGAATCCAAAGTTGCTCAAGGATCAACTAGAGAATAATCCAATTGATCAACGTTAACAATTTCCCCCCCATGAGGAAAGAAAATGACACAAAACAGAGTCAAAACAACGACATCCATTTCATATACCTAGTTCCTTCCTAAGAGGATATTGTAATCTAGGTTAGCATCAATGACATATACTTCGATATTAACGACCTTTCCCCCAACACATATGGGAAAGGACGAGATAATCCCATGCGACTTATAAGAATACCCATCAATTGTTGTTAGGAGGGTAGGTGAAGGAACAGTTGAAGGCGATCCAATGGCCTTCCAATATGACTTCGACATGACGCAAGTGGAAGCTCCTTCATCAATAATGGTTCGAAAAATGTTAATTTTCTAGTAAGTAGACTTTATTTGAAAAGCCATATGATGAGGGAGTCACTTTTTGACATTAAGCATGTCGAAAGTGAGCACTAAATAATTATTTGGATCAATTGCCCCTATCACCAAAAGCAAAGCACTTCGTTGAGCTGGACAGAACTGGAGAACCTCGAAAGTGGACATAGCACATGGAATCTGAGCCAAACCTTCAACAACGGAGTAATTATGGGTGTCCCTAGCATTAGGATTGATAGTCGCGCATTTAGCGAAACCTTTTGGTATCCGAGATATAGTCTCGACACAGGGTCGTTAAATATGAAGGTCAGTAATTTTGGGAGCATATTTGTCCTTGGATGTTTCAGTTTCACCATAATCATGTGACTGACTAGCCACATGGACATTAGAACCCATCATGAAAACATTTGATGATTTATCCCCTTCCTAGTTGCCCCTTGCAGAGGTACCAGGATTTGAATTGGCTCCAACAAGCATTTGCTACCCTTGGGGAAAAGGGTTGGTTAACACAACTTGAAAGCTAGAAGTCCCTTGCTGCCCTAACAAGCACTGAGCATCTTGAATATTTGGGCAAAGATGAGTCAAATTCTCTCCAGTGCATAGCTTGCATGGAAACTTAACTTTCTTTCTAGACTCATTTCCATCCCCACCAACATTACTGCTAGGTTTATTTGTGTTAGCCTTCCCATATTAACTCTTTTTATTAGCTCATCCTTTCTTCTTCCCATTGGAATTTTGATTTCCCTTGGAGTCAGAAGATTGGACGACGTTAACGGAAGAGGGTTGAGAGGACAAAGGGTTAGACGATGTGACCTAATTGGTAGGAGCAGTTTGTAAAGATAACTGCTACAATTGGCTCAATAGGTTCACCGCATTGGTGTCTATGGATCCAACAATACCATCCATATGACGACCTAACTTCGATTTGGCTATGTCAACCATAGTCCTGGGAGCATCAAGCAAGATTTTCTGAAGGATCCCAGACTGAGAGTAAATCAATTCTAACTGTTGGGCCCTAAAAATAGCTTGCTCTTCAGAATAGACTTTGGACAGAGAGACATCCTTAGAAATCTAAGGTTTTAATGGTTTCAAAAACCATTCGAGACGGTATTCAAGTGGAATTTTGGCTTTAATGAGCCTCTTTCTTCATCTCCCTTCTTGAATATGATAAAAAATGTGAGTTGTTGTATCCTGACAGAAATTGGCCAGAAGTTCAGTTCCGGCATCATATGGGATGGGAAACTCGAAATGGTTTAGAAAAATGTTAGCAAAATTGGCAAAAGATGTGAAGCTTCCCCTAGGAAATTATATATACCACTTGGCCGCATTTCTAGTTAAGGTGCATTGAAAATGTCTCAACCTAGCCGAGTCATCGATAAGGGAGTTTGATGAGCACCACAAATGGAATGTGGTTACATGGTTGCCCAGGTCTTCACCACCCTTCCCCTAAAACTTTGGAATGTCTGAAGGGAGTTTGGTTGGGACCGAGTCCAGGCCGGATTGTATATGATTGGATCATTTGTTAATTTCGTGAGATCTATCAAATTCAAAGTTTCTAGAAAAGGAAGCCTAGGAGGACCTTGGGGGTTCCACCTAGATTGGGTGGAGTTCCCAAAGTTCTGAAAAGATTGGCCTGGATTTCGAAAGGCACCAGGCTGCCCGAAGTAACTAGCAGAACCCGGTGAACCAAAAGGTGACCCTAGTGGTCCAGCAAAACTCAGAGTTTGACCAAATCCAGCCAAAACACCTCCATAATCAATGAAGTTTCCCCCTAAAAAATTATTACAAGGCATGGAAAACCCTTGGTAAGGGTTCCAAGCAGTAGCTAAGGGAGGAATACTTCGAAATGAACTAACTGTGGAGTATGGCTTATTCCCTTGTTGGCCAAAAAATGAATTCCTAGTTCCTATTCCACCAACTGCAGGGTTAGTCCAACCTTGAAAGGGATTACTTCCTTGAGCTATAGAAGAGAAAGGCATATATCCTATCCTCAGGTTGGAATGTGGTATATGACCACTTCCAAAAGGAAAACCTTGAAAAGATGTCAATCCACTGATCATTGATGTGGAGGTAGTTAATGGTACACTTATTGGAATTGAAGGAATTCCTAGAGAAGGGATGCAAAAGGGAAGGATCCAAAACTGGATGCATGCGCTTGGGAACTTCCACTCATCGATGGAATGGAAGTAGACCCAAACAAGGATGTGGTAGTAGTAGACCCAAATAAATATGTAGAACGGATGGAAATGGTTCCTCCCCCTTGTATTGATATAGGAGTCTGCATGCCTGTAGCACTCGCGATGGATGCCATGCTCCTAGCAGTGGTCATCGAAGGGATGTGTGTGTTGTGACCTAGACTTGAAGGCCTATGTGTCGGAGTCCCAACATATACTACTACGTTAGGATGATCAGAACGTAGAAGAGAATTTGGAGCTGCTAATGGCTCTCAGAGTTCTTCTACCTCAACATTAGCTTCCGACTAGAAGAGGACTCGAGAGAGAACTGGAGTGTTCCTCTCTGGCTCTGTGGTACTACCAAGCCTGTCTTGTACATGAAGGGCCCCAAGTGGAGGATCAATCCTCGATGCGTCAGTTGCCATAGGGTGAAAACCATTGGCATTATTGCCCCTACGCCTTCTAGGAGAAGGCTCTAAACTTGGTGGTGAAAGACCAGGAAGTCTACGAGACTGTCTAAGTGATTTGTCAGCCACTTTGAATTATTTATTAATATCTAATTAAAGACTCAAGAAAGATGAAAGCTAGGCCAACTAGGAGCACAGAGCACACACTAAAAATGTCCTTGAAAGAAATCAGCTAGTCAAATAACTTTCAAGTATTTCTGCTCCAGGTGATTAGGACCGGATACCAAAATACAAGAAAGTGAAGTAGGGGCCTTCAGAAGATAGTCTGGGATAATGACGGCCTAGGCCTACCAGTAAATGTACCATAGGAAGCTACGCTAACCTCCAAACAATAGCCTGTGCTGGTGCGAGCCCCCAAGCTTCCCAAGGGTGTCCTCCAGAAGTATTGCTGAGAGTGATACAACGTCGACCTCAAGTGCCATGGGATTCCCCTCTACAACCACTTGTGTAGATCCTTAGGAGAAGCAACTAAGGTTACCAACTCGTGTCAGAAGCCAGGGGGAATAGTCTTTAGGTAAGATCCGACAAGTAGGAGAGGAGGTATCTCTCTTCCTTACTTTCAAAAACCCTCGTGCTTAACTACCAGATTCAGAGCTTTCCTGGTCTCCCTAATGCTATTGGATTTGCACTCATTATTCAGACTTCTATGTTTGATAGATTAAAGTTTCCTTGGAGATTTTTCTCTCCACGCACCTAATCCAAGGCCCTGAAATATCCTAAAACTTGTTGGTGTGTCTAAATTGACAATATAAAAAAGTTCTAGTATATTTTAATTAGCGCTTGTTTTTAAATGGATTGTTCTTAAGTCAAGGGATAAATGGAAGTGAAACTTGTGGTGTTCTTCGATGGAAACGAAATTAATAAAAACCAAACTATATGCAAATGCAATTGTTTCATCCTTCGATGAAAGAAATTTCTACCAGGTTCTAAGGAACTTCTAAGAAAGAAATAAATTTTTCTTTTCTTTTCTTTTAATAAGCTTCACACTCACAAAAACTAACAAAAACTATGGATGCCCTAAAAGATGCACAAACTATCCTAATGCAATGAGTATATGCTAATGCAAAAAACTTAAGACTACTCTAAAGCAAAGAATGAAAGTAACTTGTTTATCACTTCTAATTAGCCACTCAAGATGTTTAGATAGAATATAAGTTGCTAATGCTCATTTTCGTCCAAACACTAAAAGCAAATCTTAAGACAAACACAGGGAGTAGGGGCAGCTTCTGGCATCAGCTAAGATAGGCGCTGGGTGGAATTGGTATTCGAGATATAGGCTGAGTTTGTGCTATCAGCTAAAAAAGAGAGTATAAAGAATGACTCGACCGAAGAATGAGGGAGAGGAAGAATGGTGAAGACCAACGGGAGAGGGAAAATAGGAGATTTAGCAGGCCCTATCCTGTATGGAAAAGAAATCATTTACAAAACCAATCAAAACAAGACAAAGGAAATCAAAAACCAAGTTTTCAATAAGTTTTCTTCAAAAGCAAAAACAAAAAACAACTTTTCAAAAGTGCTCCAAATACTATTGAAAACTTTGGGATCGAAAAATAGGCAACAAAACACTTTGCAAGTTATCAACTCAAAATGGGCGAAAACTCAACAAAATAGGTGTTTCAAGATGCTCTTAATGACCAAAAAGTAGTGAAAAGAGCTTGGTGACAATGACCAAAAAACCAGGAAAGACAACTTTCAAAATCGTCACTCAACAACTTTCAAAAAGCAAGAAAAGCAAATGGCCACAAGATGCAATTTTGACACAAATCAAGAAGATCACAAAGATAAAGTTTTTCACAAAGATCGAAACCAATCTTTCTACTCTGGAAAACAAAAATAGCCAAGATTCTCAGAAAGAAATCTCGTGTGCTTAAACACAAATGATGACACTTGTGACAAAAAAAAAACAAAACCAAAACTTTCCACAATAAGAGAGAATTCGAAACCGGAAACTTGCTGCAAAACCAAAGACTGACAACAAAACTTGACTGCTCAGGAAACACTTAGACCGGAAAAAAAATCTTCTGAAGCAGAAAGACTTGACAAAATCTCAGAAAATTAGGGTATACGCAACTATGTCAATACACAACGGCGTGTATATGTGATTTAGCCCAAAGAAACATGCGTATACAGAAGTTTATATGGGGAAACTTGCATACATATGCTACTGTAACCCGACAAAACTGTGTATATAATATTTCACAAGAAAAAGCAAAAAATAGTTTGAGAAAACTACTCAGACTTTAATTATCAGTTCCTATAGGAACAGAAAAACCAGTTACAGCAAGAACAACTATGGCTGAGCCCTGGTTGGCTTAAAATAACCCAAACTAGTAACAACAATACTCTTGTCCCCAGTGGAGTCGCCAATTCCGTTGAGGGACAAAGTCCCCTATGGTTTTGGGTCAACACCGTAGCAAAGCGAGCGTTATATACAGTAAAAAACAAGAATTCCACAAAGCCATGATACTTAAATAAGAAAACTACACAAAGAGAGGTGCACCTGGGGGTCCTTCGTTCGGGTAGATCCAGCAAGGGTCCAAACCCTCTTGGAGTTCCTTTCGATCCTTAGACTTGCAAAACAACCAATTTAAAGAAACATAGCAATATATGGACCAAGTATCATATAGAACTCAACTTCATAACATATTGAAAGGTGGTTAGTTATACAGTTGAAACAATTATTCATACGTAAACCATAATATTAACATCATATGCATGAAGAAGAATGTTTTCGGGAATAAGAAACATGTTTCATTATTGCAGATAACTAAAACAAAGCAAGGCATGATATCACTAGAATCTTCCTCTTGCAAGCTCCAAGTGGAACCATCCTACAGATTCGTCCAATCCCAAGTCTTCAAAAGGCTCCTTCCATGACTCACACAAAGATATCTCAACTAGTGAAATGACATTATAACTCAAGGAAACAAGGGTTTCCTGTAATGGTGGTTGTGTTGGAAGCACAAGGATCTCCAGACCTGATCAGGGATAATCTTAGTAGAGTGATGTTTCTCTCTATTCTCTCCTCCCTTAGGCCTTCCCATTAAATCCTTTTTATACTACTCCCAAATTAGTTTTTAAGTTGGGAATTCATTGGGAACAGTTGGGCCACGGGCACTAATAGGTAATCAATAGGTAAAGCCCATGATCTCCGCCTGAAATTAAGGAGATTTAATTTTTTAACTGTTTTAAGACATATACGTAGGTTGGGTATACACAGACCCACGTACACACACATTTAGCTCAGGGAAATTTCACGTATAGGGAGTAAAACACATTTTTTTAAGTATTTGGACCAAGTTTGGAAGGAGGGGTTGCCCTAGTCCATATATGCAGCATCACAAATATCAGGGGAGATTTGGAGCTATAATAGTCATGGAAGAAATGAGAGGAAGGTTCATGCTTTTCAATGAGGTTGTCCTTCGAAGAAATTAAAATTGAATAGCTGATAATGAAAAATAAAGGTGTTGGAATGCTAGCCTATAACAGACGAAAATATCCTAATGAAAATCATAGATTGATGAGAAACTGTGGGGAAAAATAATACACTAGAAAGAAATACAAAACTGCAAGAAAAAATTCTGATAATATCCTTTAAAAATTAGTGAACTAAAAATAAAACACAAATGTGCATAAATGAAAAATGCAAAAAAAGATGCGACAAAATGCTAAAATCTTAAAACTACTATTTAGACTTCAACCAATTGCTCCAAGGGGCAAACATAGAAGCAATTATGGAATTATAGACATATATCTTCATTTTTTCCCTATCATTCCTACTTTTTTACATAAGAAGAGTCTGCGTAATAACCTTCGAAGTTGAGGCAATGTGTGGCACCACAACTACATTCTTCTACTCTGCAAGGTCAGGCTTCATGTATGGCTCATTTTGTACCATGTCAAAGAAGGAATGAAGCAGTTTATTCCTAACACCAAAAATATTGAAACTTGCTAGTATGTGTCTTCTAAAATTAGTAAATACAATAAGAGAGTGCTTTTCCTTTCATGCTTAACATAAATTCTAGCTTCATTAACAATATCAACTTGGTCATTAAACCAACATATTTTGCACGCACCAGACTTCAAAACTGCAATAAATATGCATCCACATGAAAGTGTGCCAAAAAAATGTATAAAGTAAATTACCTCAAACACATCCAGTCCTACATCAAAGATGGGATTTTTTTTCAAATGGTTCACTAAGGTTGCTTCATCAATCACTAGGCCTCGGCTTGCATTTACAAGAACTACTTCCTACATCCCAGAAGAAACTTTTAATGATAAGGTTTCCATTTTTTTAATGCATTAAAATTGAGAATTATCATAAATTAGATGCCCAGTCCAGACACAATCAAGTAGGATACATAATATGCTCTTAATGATGAATGCTATGATTTCATAAAGAAAGTGTTGAATTAAAGACATTACCTTCTTCATGATCGATACCCTGTGTTTGTTAATCAAGTGGTAAGTTACTATATGTTAAAAGTATAGAAATCAAAGAACTAAATAGTATGGAATACTCACCATTTTCCTATTACATAGTGTTTTTGAATTTTTAGTACACATTTCCAAACATTGATTTTTGGAAAAGCTATGATATGGTACAAATTTTATCTCTTAGATTCTAATTAGTGAAGATATTTTATACAAATGGAATCAATCCAAAATAAACAGAAAATAGATGTACATTGTATACAATTCAGAATTGCAGATTTGAATTTAATCCTAATGAAAGCACAAGATCCTAAGAACAATTCCGTCAACAAAATATATCCAATATGTCTACCAGATTAATTATTAAAGACATCGTGTAGAGAACAACAATGAGCCAACGACGGCACAAAAGTGCATAACACTGAAACCATAAAAAAGGTTGGTACTGGATTATGGAAGATTGCTATTACATCAACATAGGGACTTGCATCGCAAAGCTAGCTTTTAGATTTTCAAAACTATTTGGAGGTGTAATGTCTTATAATTTTATAAACCACCTCTCACTAACCTATGAATCACTTACATAAACTACTTATAAAGGACATGTCGAGAATAGATTAATATACATGATTTCAAGATCTGATTTGTATCCTTTTATATCAAATGAATGTAATGCTAAAGTGTTCAATCATTTTCATGTTACCATGTAGATTATGCTTCATCATAAATATCTTAAAAGTACTCTAAAAAATCAACTCATCTTCCAAAAGCTACACCTACAAATTAACAGTTTCACTAGAAACAAAGTCCATATAGAGTTTGGAACAACATTTCTATTGGGAAAACGTTTTTCCCCTACACACGAGATTTCATGTTAGAGGTGTAGAAATATAAATAAGCAGAACTAATATTGAATGCTTAACTAAACTAACACTTAGACCTACAGGCCCGTCATTCTGGGAAATAATCAAACACTCAGTTCTATTGCAAATGGGACTCTCTAATAGAAGCTAAAGTGTTCAATCCTTTTCTTGTTACCATGTAGCTTATGCTTAATCATAAATATCTAAAAGGTACTCTAAAAAATCAACTCATCTTCCAAAAGTTGGACCTACAAATTAAAAATTTCAGTAGAAAAACAAGTCCATATAGAGTTTGGAACAACATTGCTATTGGGAAAAAAATTTCCCCTACACATGAGAGTTCATGTTAGAGGTGTAGAAACATAAATAAGTAGAACTGATATCGAATGCTTAACTAAAGTGACACTAAGACCTGCAGGCCCATCATTCTAGGGAATAATCAAACACTCAGTTCTAGTGCAAATGGGACTCTCTAATAGAGGCTAAAGTGTTCAATCCTTTTCCTGCTACCATGTAGATTATGCTTCATCATAAATATCCTAAAGGTGCTCTAAAAAATCAACTCATCTTCCAAAAGCTGGACCTACAAATTAACAATTTCACTAGAAAACAAAGTCCATATAGAGTTGGGAACAACATTGCTATTGGGAAAAAAAAATTCCCCTACACATGAGATTTCATGTTAGAGGTGTAGAAATATAAATAAGCAGAACTGATATTGAATGCTTAACTAAATTGACACTCAGACCTGCAGGCCCATCATTTTGGGCAATAATCAAACACTCAATTCTAGTGTAAACAAAAGAGAAATGTTTGCAATGAGGAGGTAAATAATTACAATGCACATCATCTAGGTGCTTCACTAGCCTTGATGGATTTCTAAAAACCTTTCCACAACATGGATTTGGGCAAGAATACTACTTCACCTCTCTGGATCGTAGATTTAGACTCTGCCATGACTCATCTCTCTCTCTATGCCGCTTCATATGGCATTTCAAATTAGACATAGTGGATAACTGCAGTTTGCAGTCCTCTTTGGGGCACACAAATAACGTTTCTTCATGCTTTATCATGTGACGATTTAATGGTCTTGCCTCTTTTAACTGCAAAAGCAACCATCTACTGGGGAAACAAATGTTCTCTGCAAAATTAAAAGCAATTAAAAACTTCATAAATATTAACATGGCAATTTGTTGAGGATTCCACCAATTAATTAAATGATCACTCACACACACATACATCACCAGTTTCATTAAATTGGTGGGAAATGTTTGTTAATCCCCTTTTGATTAATGTATTTGTGGAGTATTTTTATTTCCAATATTAATAAATACCAAAGCGGCATATTAATTGTTGGGGATTTCATCTTACAACAATATTAACACAGACATGACACACCACATTTGGGAAATGTTTAAAAAATATTGTCTAGATCAATTGTGTAGTTGAACAGAAAAAAAATGACAGAATAGAATAAACCAACCTATGATTGCAAGAAAAAATGTATCATAATGATGAAGTGTGAGCAAGTAGAAGGAAAAAGGAACTTCTCAGGGAGGTCAACCCACCTGGTACTAATCCATGGACGCTCTGCCCTTCCTCACCATTGTGGAGTTCAGGTGGGATCCTATGCTCTCACGCATTCAACACCTAGGTCTTCCAAGGCAGTCTCCTCCCTTGTACTAACCTGGGTTACAAACCTCTTGCAGAAAAGAACTTGAATACCACCATTCTAGGTACACATTGAAATTAACCACCATTGTAGGCATATATTGAAATTAAAACCACCAGTGGTGGCGTACATTGAAATATAAACCACCATTCCTAGCTCACATTGAAATTAAAACAAACATTGAAGATACAATAAAATTAAAGCCACCATTGCAGGCTCACATTGAAATTAAAACAAACATTGTGTTGAAAATGGCAACAAGAAATGCTAAAAATAGCACTGCTATAAATAAAAGTTCAAGTACCAGTGTTGGACATAGCATCGAGGAATGAAAAATGGAAGTGCTATAAATAGCATTGCTAAAAATAACATTTCGGGTTAGGTTCCTATTTTAGTTAGTCGCTAAACTTAAATAGTGAAGTAAAATTTGAATTTGATCTTAGCAGCCATTTGTAAAATAATTAATTAATTTATCTTGAGTTAATTAGTTGTAGAAAATCAAACATGAGGTCTATGCGGGGACATGCAATGGTTTCTGCATTGATTGGGGAATTTATTCATTAGTTAAAGAGATAAGGATGACTTGTAATTAGTTGGCTCAGTTCACTGAGTCAAGTCTAGTTAGATTAGTTCAAATAGTTTGTTGAACTAATTGTGAGTTCAGTTGGTTAATGCATGCATGCATGTAACTATTGCACTTCATATAACTGAATATTCTCTCATAAATAACTCATGCATGTCAGTTCAGTGAAAGACCTAGTTGAGATCAGAGGAAGGGACAGTATACTATCAGTTGGAGGATTTTTCCTATATAGGAAATTCATCCATGCAGAAGGAATTATCCCCTTCAAGTTTGTGCAGTTATCTCTAAGCTAAGTGAGCATTATGAGGTGGGATTCACACAAGTGGAAGCACTAGACCCCAGGAAAAAATGCACAAGGAAATATGAGGCTTGGAGGGTAGAGGAGAAGGTTGTGGGAGCCTTTGAATATCTATGAGTAGTATTGTTTGATTGCAAAGAGAGTAGGATAGCTTGAGAGTTGATTCTTTTTGTAACTCAAACATATTTCCACTTGTATGATAATACAGAGATTGGGGTTTTAGGCTGAGGCTTTCCCCAGGTTATTTTTTCTATGTCATGTGTGATTGATTTCTCATTCTCATTTATATGTGTTCTCTTGATCTTGCTCAATTCGATTAAGCTTCTAGAAAGTATTGTAAAAGTAGATCTTGTATTGTGTTTTAGTTTATTGCATAATCTGTTGATCTACAGTGGGAATTTCTACATGGTATCAGAGAAAAGGTGATCAAAGGAGAAGAACAATATACTAGAAGGGAGAAGTTTGAAGTTTGTGGTTCCTGAATATAGAAATTGAGTTCTTATCACATCTCAATTTCACCAATGGCGTTTAATAGTTTAAGACTCGAGTATGCCCTTCATAGAAGCTCAAATTATATAGCTTGGAAGGATGACATGGAAGTAGTATTAGAGGATAATGGTATAAATGAATTCATTGATCAAGAAGTCCTCAAGCCAACTGATGCTACTCAATTGGAGGAATGGAAGAAATGTGTGGCTAGAGCAAGGAGAATCCTTTTGGAGGGAGTTCAAGACCACATAGTCTCGAGTCTCCATGGGAAGGAGATACCATTTTCGATGTGGAAAACATTGAAAGATATATATCAGAATAGTAGCGATCAGAGGAGGCTGGCGCTAAAAGACAAGCTTCGTAAGATCAAGTGTGAAAAGGGTTACATGATATCTACATATTTGAACAAGCTCGCCACCTGCAGGGATGAGCTTGGAAGTGTAGGGATCACAATCGCTGATGATCACATGGTGAGTCTTTCACTCCTCGGTCTTCCTATGAGCTGGCATAGCTACCAAGACTCGATTAATGGAAGAGAAAAACTGCCAGATTGGGAATGACTTTGGTTGGATCTGATGTAGGAGGAGATAAGAAGAAGCACTAGAGATGGATCTTCATCCAAAGGGGATGAAGAAAATTGTGCCTTAGTGAGTAAGACAAAGAAAGGGAAGGAGAAGGATTCTCATCCCAAATTGAGGTCTTCCTATGGTAGGAAGAAGGTAGACAAATCGAAAGTGTGATGCTTTCATTGTCATGACGTGGGCCATTTTGCTACAAATTGTCCACTAAGGAAATTCAAGAAGGGATCCGTGGAAGGATCAGAAGGTGAGGCACTGACCTCACAGTTCAAGTTTGATTTCACACTTTTCGCATGCATAGTTTCATCCATGGTGGGAAGTGGTTGGTTTCTTGACAGTGGAGCTTCTTTCCACATGAACAGCGACAAGAGTTTGTTTAGTATCTTGGAGGAGAAAGATCTCAAGATACTCATAGCGATGGGTAATGATGAAAAATATGGTGTCTCAGGTGCAAGCATGGTTGTTTTTCAGAGGGAGCATGGAGATCGCATTAACTTGACCGATTTCAAGTATGTACCAGGACTGAAGAAAAATTTGGTTTCGATCACCATGGTGGAAGACAAGGGCTATGATGTAGTCTTTAATAAGGGAAAATATTTCCTTCGACACATCACCACAATACAGGTGAAGCAGATTGGTTCACGAGTCAAGAACCTGTATGCTCTTGAGGTTCAAGATGCATGCAAAGCCTTGAGGAGCAAGGAAACTGATGGAGACTTGGTGGTTGAGAGGAAGAATACATTACCTCTCAACATGTAGCCACAGAGGAAGTCTCAGACAATTGTGGAGGAGCCACAATTGGAGAAGCAACTTTAGGAGGTTATGGAGCAGCCACAACTAGAGAAGCCGAGACGAGATTGAGTAGAGACATCTACTCATGCAGAGACCTCCACCAGGGGGAAATTTTGAGCCAAGTGGGAAGAGGGATCACATGCATCCATACCTCCAGCTCGGAGGTGGGGCGATGTGGAGTGACAGTCCAAGAAGGTTGGAATAGGGGCAGGATCATTGAGGTACCCAGCCTCTTTAATTAGACCTTGCTACAAGCGCTCGGATGAGTAGTAGCAGGATTGGCTGAGTGGGTAGAGGCAGATGCGGATGGAGCGGCAGAGATAGCTACAGTGCAGAAATCCTAAGATAGTGCAGAGCTAGTAGGTTGCAACAATGCGAGAGGCACATGAGTGTTGCACTAGTGCAGGATGACACAGAAAGGTGTGCAATGATCCGAGATTCATGGAGTGTTGTAGTAGCACAGAGGTCATAGAGTGAGCACTTTTCAACGGCGGAGAAAGCTTCAGCATCAGAGGATGTTTCTAGCCTAGCAGGGAGGTCACTTGGGATATTTTTTGTTTCTAAAGTTGTTGGAGCAACAACACTTGGGAGAAGTGTTTCATGCATAACATTCCAAAGGTTCAGGATCGGGTTCAAGTTGAATGCCTTTCTTGTTGAGAAGAAGTGTTGAAAATGGAAACAACAAATGCTAAAAATAGAAGTGTTAAAAATAGCACTGCTATAAATAGCAGTTAGGGTACTAGTGCTGGACATAGCAGCAAGGAATGAGAAATGGAAGTGTTATAAATAGAATTGTTAAAAATAGCATTTCGGGTTAGATTCCTATTTTAGTTAGTCCCTGAACTAAAATAGTGAAGTAAAATTTGAATTTGATCTTAGAAACTGTTTGTAAAATAATTAATTAATTCATCTTGAGTTAATTAGTTGTAGAAAATCAAACATGAAGTGTATGTGGGGACATGCAAGAGTTTCTCCATTCATTGAGGAATTTATCCATCAATTAAAGAGATAAGGATGAGTTGTAATATTGAGTTGTAATTATTTGGCTCAGTTAACTGAGTCAAGTCCAGTTAGATTAGTTCAAGTAGTTTGTTGAACTAATTGTGTGTTCAATTAGTTAATGCATGCATGCATGTAACTGCTGCACTTCAAATAACTGAATATTCTATCATAAATAACTTATGCATGCCAGTTCAGTCAGAGACCTAGTTGAGATCAATGGAAGGGACAATGTACTATCAGTTGGAGGATTTTTTCTATATAGGAAATTCATCCATGCAGAAGGAATTATCTCCTTCAGGATTGTGCAGTTATTTCTAAGCCAAGTGAGGATTGTGAGGTGGGAATTCACACAAGTGGAAACACTCGACCCCAAGAAAAACTACGCAAGGAAATAGGAACCTTGGAGGGCATAGGAGAAGGTTGTGGGAGCCTTTGACTACCTATGAGCAATATTGTTTGATTGCAGAGAGAGCAGGATAGGTTGAGCTAGTTCTTTTTGTAACTCAAACATATTTCCACTTGTATGATAACATAGAGATTGGGGTTTTAGGCTGAGGCTTTCCCCGGGTTACCTCTTCTGTGACATGCGTGATTGATTTCTCATTCTCAGTTATATGTGTTCTCTTGATCTTGCTCAATTCGATTAAGCTTCCGCAAAGTGTTGTAGAAGTAGATCTTGTATTGTGTTTTAGTGTATTGCATAATCTGTTGATCTACAATGACAATTTCTACACATTGCAGACACGCTAAAATTAAAACCACAATGCCAGCCATCCATTAAAATTAATATCACTATTTCAGATGCCAATTTATATTAAATCCATTATTAGAGGGTCCCATTTAAATTAAAACTAATTTTTCCATTTAAATTAAAACTTCCATTGCAGGCACCTATTAATATTATGAACATTGTTACAGACATTAAACCTAAAACCACTATTGCAAACACTCATTACAATTGAAACCAATATTGTTACAGACACCCACTAAAAATAAGACCACTAGTATTGAACACATCCAACAAAATGAAAGCTATGTATAACTTCTTACACATTTTAAAATTAAAACCACTATGATTAGTAATTACAGACCCATTAAAAATAAATCCACCACTGTTACTGGCACCCATCCAAATGAAAGCCATTATTTGAGGAGCCCATCCAAACCAATGCCACTATTTCAAGGACCCATCCAAATCAAATCTACTACCTCAGGTACCCAAGTATATGGTTATCATTCCAGATCCCAAAGGAAATCACCTATAGTAGGGGTTTGAATTATGCTTCAAATAATGAAGCAACACTTTCAGTTTATCCAAGCCTTGTGTTGACAAAGTTGAGGAGAAGAAAAGGTGCAGCTGTGCTTAGAGAATCCTCTATCATAGTACATCATTCTGCAAGATGTTTGCCTAAGCCAGAGTCAAAGTACTAGCAGAGAAGTTTGGAAAAATAGAATTTTTCTAGGTCCTGCACATCTGTAATTCAAGTGCAGACATCTAGGTCAATTGGGTAGTGTTAAAATAGGAGTGATCACCTAATACATGAAAACACTGCATAAACCAAAGTGTCAACCTACACATGCAAATGAAAAGCAAGAGTGCCCCTGCAGAGGTGCATGATATTTTATTTCACACCAGATGCATCAAGTGTTATTAAGGGTAGAAAAATCAGGATGGTCCTTGAATATGGTTTTATTTTTCTGTTGTGGAATGTTGGGTTGGCATGCTCTTTTATTTCACACTGCATGCATCAGGTGTCACCATGGGTAGCAAAATAAGGACGGTCCTTGAGTGTGGTTTTATTGTTCCACTATGGAATGTCAGGTTGGTACGTTTGACAGTTTCCCTGGCACTTCATTGTGTTGCCTTGACCATATGCACATTTTTAGGGAGTGAATGGGTTAAAGATTTTGGTATTTGTGAGCTCTCTATGTGTTGGACTCTCCAGAACACCTAGCCATCACTAATAATCATAGCCAGCTTGGTTTGTGTTATGTGTGAATTATCAGATGTCAAGAAAGTAATAAAGAATGTGAGCACTATATTTCAAAGGTGGTTGAGATGACAGAATGATTGTGAATATAATTTCATAGTGCAGACCCAAGTCCAAGACAAGCAACCAACTGAGATTGCTCTTCAACTGTCAGTGCTTCAATTAAAGGACAAGGAATTTGTAAAACTCATACATATGCATTTGGGGAGGTATGAGGAACTGGGAGAAAGAATGAACTCCCTGTACTACTTTGTTTCCAAAATTACAGCTCATATTCAACTTATATCACTGCCAATGCAGTCATGTTGACCTTAGGTTAAGGAGGAAACCTCAAAACATCATTATCCATTCAAGGTATCACAGAACTATGCTGCAGGATCAAACATAACATCGTCATCAACAGATACATGGATATGCAAGCAGTTGAATACATCATGGAGATCCAAGTTGGCCTTGAAGAAGAAGCCCCTTAAGGTCCAGAGTTAATGTAGCTCTCTGTTTTTATCATGTTCCAATAGGTAGTTTATTTGCTCAAATAGTTTCTGACTTTGTACAGCATTATAATTAGCATTCATATAGGATTGGAACTTGTGAAGTGTAGCTAGAATAGCTTTTGGATGAGAATTTTGGTTATTTTGGACCTTTTGACTGGCAGTTTGCAGTCAGTCTTCTTATATTCTGTATTACCACAGTGATTGCTTGGCCATGTCAGTGTGCATACTCATTTTAAGTTCACTGAGGTATATTATTAAATGCTAAGTTGGTAAACCCACCTATCACATTTAATGTTGCATCCCTCCCACTCTTCTGTAAAGAGGGCCTCACTCTCTATTTTAAGACACAACAAATTTAACATATGCATATATTCTCTTTTTCCTTATATTAGTTTTGAGTCTTTATTCATTTTCTATGTTCTGTTGTTTGTATAAGGTTAAGCCTGATATTATCTTGTTGTCTGTAGTTTTATTTTATATAGTACGAGAGTTGTAGGGCATCAGTTTCCTCCATATTCGTTGGTCACCTTCATTTTAAGATTTGAAAATTATTGGGTCACTGCAGCACCATCTACCAGTTGCCCCTCTTTGTGGCTTGATAGATTGCTTGTAGCTGATGCTCATGGTCATCATTGGTTGTTGCTTGATATTTTTTTCATATGGCTTGCCTCTCCTTGTGACAGACCTCACACATCACAGCCTTCCTCTAAATTGTTACACCTTCTCTTCATATCGAGCTCCTCAATTCCCAAAAATCTCTCAGTAGTAGCCTTTTAGAGTTTGACCTTTTGCCATAAACATTAAATTAATATTTTAAGAAACAATTTTTCTTGTGCTAGGAAATTGCCTTTGTAAAACTTGGGTGCCTCTCTGATTAAGTTCTTTTTAGATGTTGGGGAGGGGGGTGGGGATTGATTTTCCACCTATCTCCTTTGTTGATGGCGTTTGCACTAAATGTGTTCTTGGTAGACATCCTCAAAATACTTTTGATAAAGGAAATTTTTGGAGAGCTTCAGAAGCTCTTCAACCTATTCATAGTGATATTGCATGCCCTTTTCTTATCTTGTTTTTTCAAAGAGCCCACTATTTGCTTACAATCATCGATGACTACTCTAGACACCCTTGGGTCTATAGGTAATTAACAAAGGTGAGGTTGTTGACATTTTTATTTTGGTTGAAGCCTTAATTGAAAAGTAATCTGGAAAAACTACCAAATGTTCACATACAGATAATGGCTATTAATATATCAGCCAAAGATTTGAGAAATGTTGTGCCATTGAAGGTATTTGGCTGCTACATATTGTGCCCTTCTATATATAGAAAAATGGTGTTGCTGAAAAAAAGAATTGTACTTTGAAGGAGAAGGAAAAATCTATGATCCATTCTACAGATCTTACCCCACAATTTTTGGCTGGCACCATCAATTGTACCAATCATTTTCACAGTTGCACACCTCACAAATGTGTCCAAGTGGTGAACCCAGAGGAAGATTGAAGAGGACAAACCTCTATTGGACATCTCAAAGTCTTTGGGTGTAATGATTGGGCCCACTTTCCCAAAGAAAAATGCAAGGTAATTGATATAAAAAATAAATCTTGCATATTTGTTGGCTACCCAAAAGACGTTAAAGGGTAAATATTACTTGATCCTAACACACAAGTTAATCATCATAGGGAGTGTTGGATTTGATGAGCATTCCGAGCAACTTCTTGGATCTTCATATAATTTTTATTCTTTCAGGTTAACTTCCCTAGCTCATGATCATTCTCTTGAGGCACAATGTGTGAAGTTATTCTACCACTTCCTAATTAGGGTCAACAAAAAACTAGCTCCTTTCTTCAAATACTCCTGAAGTATTTATGGCCAGAGCTTCAGATCCAATGGACTTCAGGGAGGTCCACAGTGTTGTAGAGTATGATACGACCATGGAAGATGAGTATGTTTCCTTGATGAGAAGTAGCAGATGATATTGTAGACAAGTATAAAATTCATTTTTCCTAAGTTGGTATATCATAGTTTCAAACCAGGTATGCAAACATAAGTTATTGTAGATGACTATAAGGCTTGATTAGTTGCTAGATGTTTTTCTCAAGTCGAAGGCATTGTCATTTTGAAACCTTCGCCCTCATGGCTAAAATGAATTCTATTTTCCTTGCTTGTTCTCTAGTTGCATCTCAAAGTGGGAAGTACAACAAATGGATGTCAAAGGTACCCTTCTTTAAGGGGATTTACAGGAAGAGATATACATGGATTAAACAAAGTTTTATCCAAGAGTTTTCATTTGTCTGCAAAATTAATATTCCTAGTACTCAAACAAGCACCTGGGGCTTGGTATGAGAAGATGGATAACTTTCTTCTCTAAGATTTTCTCACTACAACTCTGAGCCAAATGTTTATATTTTGTGGCAAGGCGATGAACTCCTCCTACTTGCTCTCTATATGAATGATCCCATTCTTAATCGGAGTTCACCTACATTGATTAATCATTTGAAAGTCCATTGTTCATCAACATTTCAACACGACAGACTTAGGGCTCCTTCACTACTTTCTTGGATTACAGATCACTCAGTTTGCATCTAGAATAGTTATCTCTCAGCCCAAGTATACCTTGGGATATCTTAAGAAGATTTCACATGTAGGATTACAAATTTTCACACATTCCATTTTTTTCAGGGGTCAAGTTGCTAGCCAAGTTGTACTAGCAGCTCGTTGGCAGCCTTCTATACTAAGTTTATATTCGTCCCAATATCTCCTATGCAGTTGGGTTGGTTTCCCAATTCATGCGAGAACCACATGAGCTTAATTGAAATCTGAAATGAGAATTATTTGCTACATTAGAGGGATACACATGTGAAATTCAATATTCTTCCAATCGTAATGCAAATCTAGTCAGTTATATTGACTCTAATTAGATTGGTGATCTCGATGACTGCAAGTTCACATCTGTCTCTTTCATCTTGGCTCTAACCCTTTCTTCTACAAATGCAGAGTACCAAGGTGTTGTTAATGTTACCAAAAAATCTATTTGGATTCAACCGATTCAGTGGGAAAAAAACTATAATTTGGTGTGCTAATCAGAGTGCTATCCATATTTCCAAGCAATCAGTACCATCAATGCACCAAGAATATAGAAATCCACGTGCATTGCATCTAAGAGTTGATTCATGGTAGGATTATTGATTTGTATTACTGTTGGTGACATATTTACTAAACCCTTGATAGAGCTTATGTATGTACAACTTCATATCTTTCTTGGGTTGAAGAAAGTTATCCTGGGAGGGGGTGGAGGGTAGTTTGAGTCCTCCTTGTTTTTTTGCCTACTATTATGAGAATTATGTACATGGATACCTATCATGGCCTTGTAATCGGGACCCATTTTTGAGATTTAACCTCCTTTTGTACTTTCCTGAGTTTCACTTAAGGGGGCGTATGGACATACCCAGTTTAAATTCACTTAGGCAAATTATTAAATTCTCTGTTGGTATACCAACAAAACACCTTGTGAAATCCTAGACTTCTCCTAGCTTGTTGTAATTAGGCAACTTCACTCTATATTTTAAAACACAGTAGATTTAATAGATGTAGTGATTCTCTTGTTCCTTTTATTGGTTTGAGTCTGTTCATTTTCTGAGTTCTATTTGTTTGTATGGCAGTTAAGCCTGATGTTATCCTGCTATCTGTAGTTTGCCTTTAAAGGCTGGAGCCCCTTCTTAAAAATGCCTATAACAGACATCCACCAGAATTATAACCTCTACATAGACCCATTAAATTGACCATGTATTATAGACATCCATTAAAAGTAGCGCAACCATCACAGAGAGTCGCTAAAAGTAAAATCACGATCATGGGTTTGGCTTTTGGGGTCAATTTCATGAATATCTTGTTAGAGACAGACAATGGGAGGGAACTCATCAATTAAGTAAAAGTTCCTCTCCCTTTGGTCGAGCACTTCATTCCTCATCCTTTTTCAGGTGAGTCACTAACTGTACCTTGGTCTCACATATATGCTCTTGGTTTATATACATCACTGTGAGATCTACTAATGCTTTGGAGTATTGCATTGCTTCAGCACATATCTTCAAAATAGTTTGCAGAGCATCCTGTAGAAACACTCAACTTTAACTTTGCGAAATTTACTCCTCTTATCAATTTGGAAGAAGAACACTCACCTTGCATGTTCATGTCTAAGCTGAAGTGAATTTCCTCTCATCTATTCTAGAATGCACTTGCAGCTACTTCTGCCTTTATATTATATACATTGTGTAAGAAATGTAGAAAATTTGAAGCCATTTCCATCGAAAGGACGAGGATAAATCTGGTTCAATATTGTACTCAGTGGAAGATTTGCAGTTTGTTGAGAAAATAAAAATTGAAGAAAGAAAACCCTAAAATTTGAAGGAGGCAAACCCTGTTAGATGCAAAGCCTAAGCTCAAATGAATATATTTTCAGAGAAATATTTAGCTATTTCAAATTTGTCAAAAAGGCTAAATGTTCAACGAGGAAAGCGGTCACCGCAAATTAGTTTTTACTAATAAAAAATCTTCTCGAGGGAACAAAAAACATAATGGAATGAAAAACTAAAATCTCTTTTTTCGAGAAAAAGGGAAATAAACTACTACTAATTTTCAAGAACAAAAACCTAAAACCCCCAAGTTGGCAAAGGAATCTGATCTGTAAGCCTTTGTAAATGACTATCTATACATCTTTTTATCATTGGCACACTTGGCGTTTAAGTGTGGATTTTAATGGCTAAAACTGCTTATGTCGTGGAAAAGGCCAAGAACATTCTGGAACCATAAGGCGAGATAAGTTATGGAAGGATCTAAAGGGATACCCTTACCTTAAGGGTATTCCTACTATAATTTTGAAATAAGAAAAATGAATAGATAAACAAAAGCTAGTACTGTCCCATGATATTTTTGAAATTGCAAGCCTATATTATTAGCCCAAGATTGTTTTCTAGGTAAAAGCTTTTTATCCATGTATGGTTAAATGCGTCTGTGTTTCTGGTTTTAGTAACAGCTTCTGAAAATATCAATAAACAAAGGCCACTCTTGCTCATTCATATTTGATACTTTGATTTAAACTTGTGATTTTCCTTGAAGGAAAAACTTTCGATAATAGTGTATGAAAGTACCAATAAACAAAGGCCACTGTTGATCACTCATATCTGAGACTTTGATATAGTATTCAGTCATGGCACTTTGTTCATACCAGCTTTGGACTACTCCAGTAGTGAGGTTCCTTGTCTACTACAACCCTGGTTTCTCTTTGAGTAACTAATAAATCTCAGTGATATCACTTTGAGCACCTAATAAATCTCAGTGATGTAGAGAGCCCTACAGACAAAGGGCCTTTATGGTTGAAAGAGCCCTTTCCTGCATTCACCCCTGGAACTGGCTCCTGCATTTGATTTTCCTCTAAACATGAAATCTATTCCACCTTTGAATGTGGACTCCGGCATCATTCTTGCGGAAGGCTAGTTTGATGCAAATGAAGATCTGATAGCTCCTTGAGAATTTCTAAGTGTGCCATATGACACAGGAGGAATTCCCAGATCATGTCTTTCAAAATTTGTTAAGGAAAAACAAGGCAATAATTGTGGGATTCCACTGTACTCAGGCACATTTAAAAACTTGTTAGAATGATTTACTCCCATGGAAGCCAACATGTTGTTAAAACTGCCGCATGACTTCTTTACCCAATCGCTCATAACAGAGTTCATGTAACTGAAATCCAACCACTGATAATAGAGTTCATGTAACGGAAATCCTCATCATTCAGAATTCCACTCTAGCTTTAGCAAATGCTTGGGAGAAAAAGTCTACTAATTATCTGTGTTTAGAAACACAAATAATTTAGGGAGGTTAAGAAACTCCTTGGAGTGAAATCCTTCATTAAGAATCAAAGGCTTACCTAGGTGTTTTTACATGGCTTCATAGTCATGGTAGACTCATTTTTACAATAATATTGTAGAATTTGGGATTTCAGTGATGACAATGATTCAAATTTTTTTTGTCCACTGTTGTGTACTCTGTTTCTCGGAACTGTTGACATGTACATGGTCAATGGGTCCTCTATCCAACCATCCTCATGTAAGACTCTCTTCTTCGAGCTGTGTGCCATGGGCCCTCACATTGACCCAATGTGACTCTCATGTGTACCAATGTGGTCACACAACTCCAATGCTCATCTTGGACATATATGTGGTTGAGTCCATCACCAACCTCTATGAAATATGCTCCTCAACCCAAGTATCTTCAAGTCAAGGTCCAACCTACAAGGTATATCAATGGCCCCAAGATCAAGCGGTCAATGCCCAATGCTTCGCCTCATAGGTAGACACCTCCACTGACTGAGAAATGGATTTCCCATTGTAGTATGTTGATTAGGGTAACAACCTCCTTGATAGGGGCACCATGCCACTACCCTAACCAAGGTCATCCACCCAAATTGAGCCATCCAAATGTCCATGAACCATTACCAAGGGGCTAGGAGACAATGCTCTGCTATCAAGGTGAAAACACTTGGTGTAACCCCAAAAGCTAACATGCCATATCTAAATTAAAAACATATGACTCTGAATTCTTCTTTTTATCCATAAGGAAAGTTTTTGGAGCTAAATTATATATATCTAAAACATGTATGTTCTTATCAACTAAGAAATCCTTGTTTCTCATTAACAATTAAACTAGTATAAAAGGTTGCAATCCAGGAGCTATCAATTTAAAGATTATCTTATCAATTATGTTGCAAGTGAAATTGGAGTAAATCTATTACAATATAAAAGTTTTTCCCTTTGGAATTAAAGCAATGAAAGTTGAGTTCATATGACCTGTAATTTTGCCTTTTGTACTTGATTCTTCCATTTGTTCTAGAAAAGCTAACTTTACTATCTATGCCAGTAGAAATTTATTCAGGACACATTTGGTCTTAGTGCTTTCTTCTTCTATTAATAGAAGATAGGTTCTTCCATCTCCTCCTGAGAAATAGGCTTCAACAAAAAATCTTTTAGTTCTTGGTTTACGAATCTGGGAATGTTAGCAAGTAAGGAAGAAGCATCTTTGCTTCCCAAATCCCGACACATTATTTCCCATCAAATTAAAGAAGAAATGAATCGCTGAAGCTTTAATCTCATTTTCTCCCACCTTATCTAGCTTCCAAATTTTCCATGTGAATACCACTAATGCACCTCTAACTTGTAGTTTTTTTTGGAAGAATTTGATATTTCTATCCCCGTCATTCTGGATTTAATTCTCCATTCTGATTCCTATCTGCCACATATATCTTCCTATTCCCTTAATGCTCACTCTTCTTCTATCTAGAATGATTCCGTCAGTCTTCCCAACATTGTATCCTTGATGTATTCTAATCTTTTGTTGATGCTTTGTCTTAATTGAATTGGCATCTTTCTGTTTTTCTTTTGACCAAATTTTTAATTTGTTTATAATATTGGTTACTTTTATTTCCATCCTAAACAACTCTAACCCTTCTAGTTCTTTCTTCCACCATAGCTTTAGCATTTCTAAGCAAACATGATATTTCTAGAGAGTCAGACACATTTTGAATTGAGCTAGTCCCTATTTAGGGGAGGGTTATAATCCAAATGAATTGGCCATTGATTTGACTTAGTATCCTGATAGGATACATGATTCTAAATTTAAGCTGCTTGAAATAAGATCCTCTTAACTAAAGACTTATTAGTCTTTTCACTACATAATAAGACTTTTTCTTCTATTTTGTAATGTATATATACACTTTATGTTGGTTTGACATCTTTAATTTCCTATGTTCATAAATGATTATGTTTCTTCTCTAAATGGTTTGTTAATCATTGTTCTTCCTTTTTCTCCATTCTCATCGGTAGTATTTTAGGATTTGTAGATGCCATCCAAGTCCGAGGGTTATTGAGATCCCTGTCTTTGAAAAGAGTGTCCCACAATTGACCTTTTCCCAGGAAAGAGTTCAGACATTAAGGGTTTTTTTAATTCTTAAGGTTATCAAGATCCCTCTCTTGGAAGAGAGTGTCCCATAGTTGAAATTTTGCAAGGAAAGAGTTTTGACAGTAAGGAGTTTTTATGCGTGATGCTTTCTGAAATTGTGTTCTGACAGTTTATAATTCCTCAATCTTCACATTCGAACAACACCTTGGAATTACTTGTGGTAAATTTTCTAATCATCATGAATTTGTAGGCATCACAAGATTATTCTGTATCAAATTGGGCTTAGCATTCCTATGTTTCATTTGTTAGGAATTCATGATGAGCCCAAGGTAACTGAATGAAATGTAGTGTTTAGAACACCTGTAGACAATGAAGTACATCTAGGTAAGATCATCCCAATGAGCACAATGCATTATGTTTAATGTTCATGTCAAATGAAGCTAGAGCCTTACCAATTAAGGCTACCCATAAAACCCCAAAGGGTGGGATTGCAATAAACCATAAATGGAGTGACCAAGAAATCCTAAAGGTCTAATAAACCCCTCAAGTTGGGTTTACATTAAATATTATCATATCCCCCCTTAAGCACAACTTGGAGGAGCTATGAAAGTGGCATTATCTTAACAATGTTTTGTAGTAATAATTTCCTGTTGTTAACATCATTATTTCAACCCTTCCTATAATTTTTTCAGAGAAATCACATCTCCCATCATTTCCAATCTTAACATAGTGAGGCTGAGATTATTTATAGTGAAAATCCCACACCATAACAAGGTGCAACGTAACAGTTACCTTCACAACACCTTTATCCATTCCTCTTTGGAACACAGTGAAGTAATCTCACACAACAGGGCTTACAATTAAGAGTTCTTTATAACCTGAACCTCCAATCTCCATAACCTAAGGTGCAACAAGAGCCTATGCACAAATGGTCAGAACAAGTTTCCTAAAAATCTCTATTAAGAATAGTCTCCAAAATCTTAGTTCTATCAAGTTATCAACTAAGCAATCTCAATCATGTAACCTACAATCATAAATTCTCCCAAGTCATGCGTGAAGAGCATCAACCAAAGCAAATTATACAACCATCTCAGATAGTAAAAACTTAACATTCTTTGCTCAAAAGAAATTTTTGGTTTTTGGTGTATATAAAAAAGTAGTTTCTTGGTTTGTTGCTAATCTGAGCAGTACCTAGGCCTTCAGTGGCTTCTTTTTTTACTTTTCCTTATTTTCTTATCATCAAACAAATATATATTTTTTTGTTGACTAGTCATACAATAATTGGGTTCTTGATGACATCAAGTTGGGTTTTTACATGCAAACAAGCTCAATAACATTCCTCTTTAAACATAGATAAAAGGGTCACTACAATCAATAAGGTTCACATACAATGGCCTGAATCAATTCTTTCTTGCATGGCATAACATGCCAACATAGCAACAAGATAAATCAATAGGAGTAAAGAAATATTTATGAGTGCACAATTTATTATACAGATATTTATGAAGTTCTTTGGCACTTGTACAAATGTTGTCATGACCACTCATCAACCCAACCCACAACCAATCCTTGTAGTTGGAACTAGTGCACAATTCTTCCTCCTATGCCTCTTCTATAAATATCTATAAGCATCACTGCTACCATACTAAGAATTTAGACTCTCGGATCCTCTTCTCTATGATGAGGATTTTTGCAAGGAAAAGAGTAGTGTTCTTGATAAATAGATGGTGCAAAATGTAATCACCCACAAAACAAAGGTGCATGTTGTCCCTTCAAATCAATGGATCTATCATTTTTCTCCAACTTAGGCATATACTATCATCAACCAGATCGTCAATAGGGGGAAGTTTTCGCTCTGGAACTGAACATAATTATATTTAGTAGCGAACAAAACAACGAGTACAAAATAACCTTCTTGCAAATCAATTTAAAATGACCTCCATCTGGCAATGGATCCTAACTATATCCAGGTCATGCTCTAAGCAGTCTCAACTCAAGCTCAATAGGGATAACCATACCTTATCCACTCTTCCCATGTCCAACACTTGTATATCCCATCTGGCACAACCAATGGGATTCAATAGCCCTAGTGTTTTTCTCAAATTCAAGGTAAACCATGTCATTAGTAGCTAACAAAGCATGGGAAGAAGGCACTTTATCAATACCATCCTTCTCACAAGCATCATCCCTATTTCTCTCTATAAAAAAAAAGAAAAAAAAATCAAACAAGTCACTAAACACCTTTATAAAAGAATATATATTTTTCACTATAAACCTTTTAACAATAAATTCATTGAATTCTTCCACCCTTTGATTCTAGGTTGGACAATTACCATTCTATAATTCTTACCAACTCACTCTTCACACATATCTGCCCAATATGATTTTGAGTGAAAATGTACAGGACCTTTCCTTTAAATTAAAGCAACAATATATATAGAAACTTGACTTATAGGAATGTGTTTTCTTCATGAGTTTGAAGGGAGTTAGGGCATGTTGTTGAGATTGACTACTTTTGTGGATACACGAACGTATCAGTTATGAATGGAACATAATATATGCTCAGAACATGATTTACTACTTAACACAAGGAGTGCCTCCACATGGTAAATAGACACCTCCTAGGCTTTAGATCAGATTATCATTAGACTTAATTGTCTTTAGCATGTAGATGCACTAGAAGTATGCTACTATTGATGCAAACAAGAAAGCCAATACTCCATTGCCTATGCTTCAGTTAACTCTTCCATCGTTGTCAACACTAAACCTCCTTCACTTTTCACGAACAACTCTTAACAAAACTTTTGTATTGGCTAGAAAATCACCAGTCAATTGACCACTTCAAAGATTTAGTCTTTTTTCCAAGAAAAAAATTTGCATATTTTCTATTTCAAGTAGAAATCAAAATATTGTGCCTGATCATAAGCCTCCTTTCAAACTACTTCTATATTATCATTAGATTCTAAATAACGTCATTCTAATAAACAATGACATCAAAAGGACATTTCCAACTATAGTACTAACATTGCAGACAACCCAATGTAATATCTTAAAACTGCTCATAAAATTCCTCTAAAGTTTAAAACAATACTTCTTGGAAAGCTGACACCAAAATACTCTCTTTGAATTCCTTGCTATGAAAATCCTTTCATTGATTGCACTATCCTAATTTATTCATGACACATTTGAATATTATGGAAAGCCCCTTCATTTAGACGTTTGTCAAATCATGCAAACCATACATGATAGTAAGTTAATACATCAATTTCTCCCCTTTCATTCTTTCGTCACACTAGTGTGGGTGCTTCAAAAGTGTGTGATGGAGGAGTTTGGCACTACATGTGGGTTTATTTAGCTAGGAATTGGGATGAGGACTCATTATTTCCCTTTTTATGGACTTTGGTTTCCTCTCCAAGCGTGAGTGTTGTTTGGTTTGGAATTGGAATTCTATTTAAGTTATTCATCTTCATTCCAGGATTTGGCCTCCAATGTGATAGCGAGTGGTGGTTTGTTGTTTGTTTACAGTGCTAGGGTGGTTGCAGCAACCCATTTCCACTATAGCAATTGTTGATGTGTTTTGTTTGGGCTTGGTGAGGTGAAAAGAGGAGTGAAGTGTTGTGGAAAGAGGATAGTGCTAAGTGGAGGCATAGTGTAGTGTGATGAATTATACCATTTGTTGGGATAAATGGCATAAAGATTTTGAGAACCAAGTTTAGAAGAAAAGTTGTGTGAGGGATTCTTGTGTAGTGAACACAGAGGCATATGTTGGAAATTGGGGAATGATAGAAGGAAGTTGAAGCATTCACAGGGATTGAAAATAGGAAACATTTGGAGTTCAATGTTCAGCTAATATCTCTATAATTGCTAGTTGGAAGAATTGTGGTCCATCTTGATTTTCCTCTAGAATTTTTTTCATCTTCCCCTTGAAGACTCAAGCCCAATTGTGGAACTTTCCCTCTTTCATGGGAGCTTTTATGCTAAAATTTGCAGGATATCCTTGGAGAAAGTTCCTATGATACTTTGTTTCTTTACATCACTGACAGAGCCTAAGAGGAGGACAATAGCGAGTCCTTGAGATTTATCCTCTCTGTCATCTTAACTTTGTCAGGCTTGTAGATCAATACAACCAAAAACACAATCACAAGTACATTTTTGATAATACAAAATTTATAGGCCAGAGGAAGAATGGAGTAAAGAGTTACCCAAGAATTACAGATAAATAGATAGATGAATGTATATTTGTATGATTGATAATGTTTAATGATTACCAAAAAATATAGATAAAAGATCATCATAGAAATTAAGGATAGCTATTAAAAATAAATTTCAAAGAATGGTTAATGGGTTTTTGGTTTGAGTAGTTGGGATTGTGGCTTACCATCTCATGTATCCAAGTTCAAGTCTCCCGAAAAGAAGGAGAAAATATCTAGGAGTTTGTACCTATCCTATATAATTAGGTTCTCAAAATTTGAATGGCTAGTGATGTACAGATGGAATTTGACAGCCCGTGTGGCTCGTCCAAATCCACAAGGATCTTTCCACTACAGGAAAATAAACATTACTCGAACAATAATCCTCTCAAACTAAGCCCCCACCATCAATGGCAAAACAACGTTATGTAGTGAATGGTGTTTGCTATGTGTGCTCCAAAACACCATTGCAGCTTGTAGATTACTACAACATAGGCAGAGGGTTTGTCGCTGGTGCATTCCTGATAGTCCCAATATTACATTATCTTCTCACAAGGTGACGATTGTGCTAAATGTGGAATTATGTGCTTTCATTTAGAATCTGAGAAGAAAATACAAAGGGCCATGACCAAATTCCAGTGGAAATCACTATCGTTAGAGGGTAATTCAAAAGTATTGAGGAGGTTATGTGTTACGGAGCTGCTTACAAGACTAGAAAGTGTAGTCAAGGTCTAAGAAGGAGAACAAATAGGAAAATTTGAGGATTTTCCCACTATAAATAGGGCTAAGCTTTTACAAATCCTTATCAAGCCCTTAATACCTAAATCCTACAAATTGGGTATGGAAGTGGAAACATCCTTCAACAGGGTACATTTATTCACAAACCCTACAAACCCTAGATTTCAAATACATTCCTGTGTCTGGTTAGGGTTCGCTAACTAGGTTTTTAAGGGATTTGGAGGCCAACTGGATATCTTGGTCCTGCAATTGATTCATACATTTAAAAAAATTTAAGTGTTTGACGTGTTTGAAGAGTGAAAACAAGAGAAAGAATGAGTGCATGGGACTTGAGCTTTTGGTATTTTTGTGTGAACACTTCGTTCCAGACTCTACACCCATGGATGCTGAGAGTAAGTCTCTCTACCCCACTAGCAGTGTTGTGGTGAGGAGGGGCAACAGTTACTATGGCTCCTGGCAATCTCCACACTGCTCTCAATTTTTTACCTTTGGTTATCTATTCCTCTTTGACGAATCAATAGTTACTGTGGCTCTTGGCAATCTCGACACTGCTCTCTATTTTTTCCCTTTGGTTATGGGCTCCTTTCAGACTCTGCACCCCATGGATGTTGAGAGCGAATCCTGCGGCCTGCTAGCATTGTCGTTGTGAGTAGGGGCAATAGTTACTGTTCCAGACTCTACACCCCATGGATGGTGAGAGTAAATCATGTGGCCCCACTAGCAGTGTCGTGGTGAGGAGGTGTTACTGGGAATAGTGTCCACTCGGATGCTACTGTTCCCACTAAGATGGGTGGCTATCTTAGAAACAAACAATTAAAGTCTACTATTGTTTTCTTTTATGAAAATAGAGAAGAGAAGAACCAAGAAGGCCAACCTGAGTCTTGCGCTTGATTTCCTCTCCTTCTTGATAGAGTTTCGCCATTTCTTCTTCATCTACCCAACTTCAAAAAGAACCTGTGGAATCACAACAACATACTACTATCGAAGAAACAATGATCTATATTCATAAATAACAAAGGATCAGATGTGCATTAACCATATAAATGCATATATAAACAAGTACACAAGAATATGGAAAAAAACAAGAATAGCTTTATCAAGATGAAAAGTAGCAAGAGGATTACAACCATATGCTCTGGCCCAGCATCATCCTCCAGCTAGGAAGCCCTTCTTCACCTCAAGCGAAGCTTAGATCACCCAACACTATGAATGTACACCGGAAAACCAACAACACTTCTCTATAAGATACAAAATTACAACCCCTGGATCTCTGTGATGAGGGATCCATATATAGATGATTACAGAGAGGTGAGTCATCTTCTGGGATCTTGATTAGTGTCCTCTCTCTGATAGTTCTTGCTTCCACTTGGAGAATGATGATCTCTTACTCATCCCTGGTCGAAAACTGAGAGGAAACTGTCAGACGGGAAGCT
>APFE031650311.1:0-11365 GCA_000404065.3 Pinus taeda | reverse complement strand
AGGAGTTTTTAATAGGATTATTATTATATATATCATTGATATTTTAC
The DNA here is from genome assembly GCA_000404065.3 of Pinus taeda. Taxonomy (NCBI): domain Eukaryota; kingdom Viridiplantae; phylum Streptophyta; class Pinopsida; order Pinales; family Pinaceae; genus Pinus; species Pinus taeda. Next base: position 11,318 of record APFE031650311.1, on the reverse strand, counting down.
CATTTACTATTTGTACCATATTAATAATTAATTTGTACAATATCAATAACTAAATGACATAGATATATGCATACACGTATGTCTACAAAATGTAATTTTTATATCATTTTAATAAAAATTACGGTTTTATAGTGACGAAATTTGGGAGCTCGTGAACCATGGCAGTTTAGGGTTTCTAACAAACCCTACCATGACAAGAATACAGGTGCAGCAGGCCTCTATTGCAGCGACGTGGTCTCTTGAGTGCTTGTTGAGACACATTGACAAAGTCTTTGTAATGAATATTTAGATGGGGGAGGCCACGAGGCATCCCGCCATAGGTAACAACGATAGCGAAATCCCAACTTGAATACCAATGAAAATGATAAGCCATTGTCAGGAACAATGGCATAGCTGCCCAATAAATCCGGTCAGCAACAGGAGGAAAAAGCTTCGAATAAACTAAAGGAGAAGGAGTCCACGGAAAATGCAAAACCAATGAAGGTGACATCGTCCACATGCAATCCCATTGTAGCAGAGTGCCCCAAGATCGACTTACCAAGCCATCGAATCAATGCCCAAATATAGTTTATGAAGGATCATGTGCTTATAGGTAAATTCATTGGTTTCTAGCCAACAGAGAAAGGCTTGCAGGGATGGATTGCTTCAAAATGGAAACTAAAAGGACATGTTACCCTATAACTAGGGCCAAAAGGTTTCTTCAATGCTATATTCAACTGCATCGAAGATAGGAAGAGAATCTTAGATGGTGACCCTTATTTCTTCAATGCAATAGGTCTCTATTTAGGGGATTGGATTGAAATATTTAATCCAGATAAAGAGGACTTTAGTTGGGGGCCAGTTTGGATTCGAATTTACTCTCTGCCTCTAGAATACTAGGATGAAGAATCGCTAAAAGACACTCGCAATGGCCTAGGAGAATTCATAAATATTGAAGAGGAAACAAAGCTCCGAAGGTATACCTTGTATGCCCACATCTGCGTTTACATGCAGCTAGGGAAAGCCCTCACGGATTTGGTAAGCCTAATTCATGATGATTTTGAATGGATTCAGCCCATATATTATGAACATGTGCCCTTCAGATGTAGAAACTTCCATGCTTATGGCCATCTTTTCCGAGACTGTCCATTAAATGCTTCCCCCAAAACCAATGATAACTCAGAGAAGTCTTATTCTGAAGGATTCACCAAGGTTACCAATTGAAAGAAGCATGCCAAAAAACCCCCATCTACCCCAAAAAATCTCATGCCCACTTCCTCTGCACCCTCCACTAGTAATACCTTTGATATTTTGTCACAACGTTCCATGCCTGAAGCAGATCCGTCCAAACCTGTTGAACTATCCACCACACCATCTACCTCAACTCAAGCTACTAATTCTAGTATACCTTTGCATGATCCGAAAATATATCAAGAGATAGCAGCCTCTCCCTCCATCCCCAACCAGGAGACTGATATAGTTATATGGCAGGCAAAAGGAATGGACATCGACAACTTTTTATTAGATCTTGCCAAGACAACTGACTCAATGACTGAGAGTAGCCAACCTAGCCACATGGATGAGGAACTAGAGAGCTTTGACCATGGAGACCTAGACATCTTTAGTCTTGAACAAGCTTGCCGAAAGAAAGATTTTGACAAAATTCCAGATTGGGAGCTCGAAATTTTGGAAGGAGTCCTTTCAAGAGTGCATCAGTAGAGAACCTTAGGCATACAACCAAGCAACAACTGGGACGATAAAAATCTCCACAAACATAGCAAGGAAAAGGGAAGAAAGATAGATTTGCAAAGAACTATCATCATTCGGGACATTTTGGTGGAGTCAAGAAGATATTCCAAGTTAACTAAGTACTATAGGCTGTTACCCACTGGTCAACAATGAAGCTCATCTTGTGGAATTTAAGAGGGCTCAATAGCCCTTGGAAATACAAAATGATAAAAAACATGATACAACATGAAAGACTACAAATGTTCTTTATGCAAGAAACAAAATGCAACAGTAATACATTAGGTTCCATTATATCTAGAGCTTAGCCAGGATGCCATTTAGTTGCGGTGGATGCATTCACTGCCTCACGAGGACTCGCCATCACATGGAATACGCAAGCTATCTTACTCATAGACTTTCATGCCTCTCATCATCTCATATAGGCCACTTTCCACATCATAGGAACCAATATACATGGTCTTCTGTCAAATGTACATTTTCCTCACGACTCATTTCAAAAGATTATGCTGCTAAACATATTGGAAACTCTCAATTCGACTAGAACACACACACTATGGATCACCGGTGGGGATTTCAACATGATTACTAAACTAGAAGAGAAAAAAGGCATGAGAGTTAAACTGTACAATGAAAGAAGCCACTTTAGAGACTACATACAAAACAACTAGCTCACAAATTTACCATTGAAAAATGGAATCTATACTTGGAATAACACAAGATTAGGATCCTAACAAATTGCATCTCGGCTGGATCAATTTCTCATTTTAGACAATGACATTCACCTGGCAAAGACATCTCAACCTCAATCTTGCCTCTGTCAGGCTCGGACCATTGGCCCATTTCACTTTAGTGGCAAAGACTAGGAGACTCTACTAGAAGGCCTTTCCTATTTGAAGCTTTTTGGCTCTCTCATCCAGACTTAAAAAATATGGTCAAAACTTCTTGGGAAAACTTCACTCATCCTGAAGGATCAACCATGTATCAATTCCAACAACGACTAAAGAATCTCAAACAAAAAATCAAGCAATGGAATCATTCAACCTTTGGAAATATTTTTCAAGCTCAAAAACACTTGAGCAAAGCATGATTGAGCTCTAGCAGAGAATTATTGAGGAAGGGAGAACCAAATCTCTAGAAAATCAAGAACAAGATCTTCCTCAGCTAGAAGATAGAAGGAAGCAAGAGGAGGTACCTTGGAAGCACAAATCAAGAATGAGATGTCTAAAAGAGGGGGAAAGGAATACCAAATTCTTTCATCGCACCACCATACAGAGACAAATGCATAATAAAATTGCACAACTTCAGAATCAGTAGGGAGAAAGAATGGAGGAACATGATGACATTGAGAGGGAAATCCTCACCCATTTTAAATCTGTACATTAAGAGCCTCAAGTAAACAGGCAACTCGCCATAAACAAAATTCTTCAGCATGTTCTTAAAATTATAACAAAAGAGCATAATCAGCTACGACTTTAACCAGTTACTCTTCCAGAAGTCGAATTAGCAATAGCTCAATTGAAGTATGGGAAAGCCCCTAGACCTGATGGGTTTACCTCCAACTTTTTCCATCACTTATGGGACCTCATCAAACTGGAGGTTTGGAAAGTTGTGGAAGAATCTCGGGCTATGCACTCGCTTTTTCTGTCTCTAAATGCAACCTTCATAGCTCTCATTCCCAAAGAAGATCAGCCAAATACTCCAAATAAATTCAAGCCCATAGTGCTCTGCAATGTTATCTACAAAATCATCTTGAAAGTCATTACCAACAAACTCAAGCCGCTACTCCCTATGCTTATCTCGCGGGGACAATCAAAATATGTGGAGGAATGTCAAATCCTAGATGGCGTAATTCAGACGCATGAGATCATTCACTCCCTAAAGCACAACTGACAGGCAGGTATGCTTCTCAAAATTGACTTATCTAAAGCATTTGACAAATTAAGTTGGACACATATAAAACAAATGCTTATAGCCTTTGGCTTCAGCCCAACCTGGGTCATATGGGTTATGAATCTCATTTCATCCACCTTTTTCTCCATCTTGGTTAATAACATCCCCTCTTGCCCCTTCTCCCCCTCTAGAGGCATACGTCAAGGAAATCCCCTCTCCCCCTTTCTTTTTGTCCTCATCGCAGAAGGCTTAGATCATCTCATAAAGCATGCTCTTCATTCTCAAAACCTTAGAGGTATTTCTGTCCATAGATCCTCTGCCATCACAATTCATTGATGTTAATATGTTGTTCAAGCACCATTCAGTCCAAGAAGCTTATACCTCAAATCCGTGTTAGATACTTTCTGTGAGGCTTCAGGAACTACCATAACAGTGTTAAGTCTGACATCTTCTTTCATACTCCCTTAGTAACACAAAGAAATATATCTAGAATCATGGGTTTTACTATCGCAAATCTTCCCTCATAATACTTGGGTGCACCATTGATCAACTCTTGCTATAAAGCATGCACCCTCGCATCTACTCGTAGAAAAACTTGAAGGCTGCCTCTCTTTATGGACTTATAGAGCCCTCAATACAACAAGCGGCTCATTCTTGTTAAAGCGGTACTACAAACTATGCCTCTATACCTTTTCTCTATTCTTGCAGCGCCAAAGTGGGTGCTCAAAAGATCAAGGACATACAATGTAACTTTCTCTCGGGATCCTTAGGGAAAAATTGCAAATGGGTCTTAGTGAAATGATCGACAATTTGCACACCAAAAAAGTAGGGAGGCCTTGGACTGCGGTATCCTCGGCATAGTAATGCAGTGATGGGGGCCGAGACTATGGTGGCAATGGTTATCAGCCCCACACACACCATCGACCAAATTATGGACATAAAAATATGCAAATAATCGACCACTGGAAGAGCTTATCAGACTCACAAATAATGATGCAGGCTCTCTAATTTGGAATGCAGCAAAAAAACATAGGGCATGATACAACAATATAGTTTTTGGGAGATTAGAGATGATGGAACTACAAGATTTTGGGTTGAATCATGGCAACACTGACCCAAATTATTAGAAGCCATCCATCCCCAAAATATTGAGGAACATGCTATTCATCAAGATGACAAAGTCTCTCAGCACTCGACTCAACATATCAACTGGGAATACATGCAATAGAAAAAGGTAGAACAAATCACTCATCAAGAAACGGAGGACTTCTACAAAGCAATGGACACAGAGCTCAATAATAGGAAAATCGGATATTCAGATAAAAATGACATTTTAATATGGGGATACACCCCACAGGGAATTTTTTCAACTAAGGAGGCATATGGTTTGATGATTCAAACTCAGGAACCCATGGACCGAGTCTGGGAACTTATGTGGACCCTTGGAATATGGCCCAAAGTATCTACTTTCACATGGTTCCTCTTTCATAGAAGAATTCTCACATGGGATAATCTCATTAAAAGACGTTTCCACAAACCCTCATACTACCCCAATTACAATCAGCAAAACGAAACCATTCAGTACCTCATGGATTCGTGCAACTTGGCCAACAAATTATGGGAAAAACTCAGCTTCATGTGTCAAAGAACTTGTAGAATCTCAAGGGATATTATCAACCCCATTCGTGACTAGGTCTCTGCTCCTTACAACAACAAGTTACTAAATTCTCTATGGAAAATCCTTCTGGGTCTACTTCTTTGGAAAATCTGGAAGGAAAGAAATAAGTGAATCTTTAAGAATCAATGCACTCCCCTCGACATCATTTGGAGCAATTTCTGCCAGAATATTCAAGAAACCTTGGCTCTCCAGAAATGGCACGTAGATGATCTTCCTACTCAAGCACAAGAACAAAATATTTGGGAGAATTCGAATATCCTAATTCCACCTGTTCAAGATGATCTTAACATCTCTCCCACCACTTCTAGCCCTTCCACTGAATGGAGTCCCCCTCCAACATGTATGATCAAGTTAAACTTTGATGGTGCCTCAAAAGGAAACTTGGGCAAGGTAGGATATGGAAGTATATTCAAGAATCACGAAGGCACCCCTCTTTTAATTTATTTTGGATCAATTGGTTGGGATATGAATAACTCAGCAGAATTGGAAGGTCTATGGCAGGGACTTTATTTGGCTGATTAATACAATTTTCACCCTGTTGTGACAGCGGATTCCCAAATCCTCATCAACATGGCCAATCAAATTCAAATGGGGATCTCGACTTGTAAAGTGGATACTAGTTGGAGACTAGCAACTTGTTTAGAACTCATTGAGCAATGGTTAAAAAACAGAAGAGTTATCACCTTCAATCATGTCAAGAGGGAAGGCAACAAGGTTACTGATATTTTAGAAAATATAGGGGTAGACGATGACCATGTACTTAGATAAGGATCCCTGACTATCCTCAATGATAACACTCAATTACAGGAATGCATTGCCCTAGTGCACAAAGAAGCAAAACTCCCAAATGTGGGTATTTTCAATGGTTGATGTGATGGTGGAGATGCAGGCCGACATGGCCATTCATAATCCTACACACTCCGCCACAAAAATGTCTTACAACCCTTCATAAATGCGCTTCAATGCTGCACTCACACCAATTTACCACCGCCATCTCACCTCAACTATTCATTATGGAGATCTCAGGCGCTCTTTGGCCCGGATCCTCGTCTCTTTATGCTCCTTTTCCTCTGAAATGTAAGTGACCCCTCACTGTCGTGGAGCTAAGCACTCGCACGACAACAAGCAAGAGCTGCCAAATTCTCTATTGTACAGAGTTCGGGAAGGGAAACCACTATTTGCACAGCCTCTTATGTAACTTGAACCTCGCTTCTCAGCCTTCCGCCTTTGATAACGCCACCCTAAATGACCATTTCTGCTCTGTGCCTACTCCTCACAGTTAGTCCCTTTCTCCCTATGAAATTATGCCTTGGCTACGTCAGCAAATGCATTGCAGGAGGGGCAATAGCAGAGGCAGAATACTCCATTCTTCACCCTTAACTGTCTCTAACACCTCCTCGCCCTTGTCAAATCATTTCTCAGCTCGTTATCCTCATACACACAGTGGCAGGGGTCACACTTGTGTTTTTATCACCTAGCCTTCGCTACTGCTCTCCCTTCAAGCTCTCAGCAATCCAGTTATATCGCTGACTTCACATACCAATGCTGACTGGATCGACCTCTTATCAAGGCCACCATAACAGTTACGTTTCAGGAGGAGCCTTCCATCACTCAAGGATGTCCCACTAGCGCAATGGAGAAGAACGACAAGGGCAAGCCTTCTGCTCTCAATTCTGATAAGAATATGACGCTATGTTCACATGTTGGTTTCCCCTACGAGGGTAGCAAATCTGTTTTGGACTTTCTCGGCAGTCTTCATTTTGTTTTGGTTGTGATATGCCATGAACTTTGGCTAAGAACTACAGAGGCCAGTACCTCCATGTAACATTTTGTTGGTGAGTGCCTCCATGTATCATTTTGTCACACTAATGAATTTTAGACATGTTTAGAGAAAAAAAAATGGCATAAATCTCTTTTGTTAAAATAATGTGAATACCTTACTTACAATTAATAATTGCTATATGAATTCGTTTTTTAGAAGACCTAAATCTCTTTTTTCTTTTAGGATAGAGGCTAGATGGTTCAATTTTCTTTTATAGATTCTAGAGCAAATAATATTTTTCTTATTTTAATTACCTTTTATCAAAGATAATAGTTACTTATTTCTTAATCATATTAATTTAATTTTCATTATGTTTTTTATATTTTTTTAAGGACTAATTTGCTATACAAAACATGTTATATATATATTGATATCAAATTATATTTTTATATAAACATCATAATTATATTATTTATTTATTATTTCCTTTTAATTATTAAAATTGCTAACTATATGTTAAATGAGAAAATAATCATACATGGTTTTCATATTATAATGTAAATAACTTTTTAGAACTCATTAATACTAAAGTGCTTTATTAACCATTAATAGTGCATCCTTACCTAATTAACCACAATTAGTGCACCCATACCTTAAATCAAAAGAACCATTTTAAATTAAAAGTTGTAAATGCTTCATTCATAATATTTTAGATTGCATGTATACATCATTAACTTTGTATCGAATTATACCGATAGATAAAAATTAACGAAGCAACATTAGTTTAATAGAATATTATAATATCTTATGGCTAGGTAGTTCCATATTTTTGAAGTTTTCTATGCTGTTATGATTTCTATACATACCTCATATTTGTTTTTGGACATAGTAATGATGTATATTTGATAAATTCCTTAGTTTTGGATATAATGTCCAGGAAATTGTATTCTCTACAATGTGTATATACAGGTCTATTTTTCAAGATAAATATAAATACTATATAGCTTTTTCTTCTGAAAAAAATGTCATGATGTGTTATATGTACTCCAAGCAATAATAAAAATTGTAAAATAAGTTATCTAAATATTTGTTTAACTTTTTTATTATATTTTTTAATATAATTTTAACATTTTTTTTTGTGGATTAAGTTAATATATATATTAATTATTCTGTCACATTAAAAAGGATATAATAAAAAAATAATTATTTATTTAATAGTGAATGATGGCAATTTTTTATATAATGTTCATATTATAATACACTTATCATATCATTAAAGTATACATTAATATAATGAAAGTTGTACAAATTGTACACAGATTATTTTTACATATATTTTTAACACAAAAATTATATGCCTCACAACTCAATCCTAATGTTTAAATGCTCAATGCTCAGAGGCAAAACCAATTTATAAGGGTTTCCGTTAAACAGTAGAAGGAAGCGGCCCATATAGTCAAGGCATGGCATCAAATGTCTCACCATACCCTGTGCACCGCCCACACGCTGGACTGGCCATCAACTTTTTTCTGGAAAATCATGGCATCATTGATTATTTAAATTCGGTGAAACATCAGCACAGGGCAGTTGCATGAGAGTGACGCTCATGGCCTTTTGCAGTACGGTATGTTCAGTGATGTTGTGTGTGGAAATGAATTAGTGCAAACATTAACCCTAAAATATTTCTTTTAAATCTAATCACTTTCAAAGTTATCTTAGATTTTAATTTCTTTTTTCCTTTAAAATTAACTTTTGAAATTTAGAAATTTTATCTATAATTTCAAATAGGCTATGTTAGCGATTAATGGATAATTGTAATGTCACGGAGTATTGTATAAATTCTATTTAATTGATAATTGTAATGGCAGTGGTCTATAATGCGACTTTTTGAAAGTTTTTCTGGCGGATTTTTCTGGTCAAAATTCGGCAGCAATTCATTGGAATCCCAAGTTTGATAGCTAGTTTCTGGACATCAATGGCTCCGAGGAGTTTTTCAGGGCGCTGAATTCAAATATGCAGTTAAAAAACCATTTTAACTGCTAAAAATCAAGATTTAACCTCATTTCTTTCACTGGATTCCGTCACCGGAATCTCCAAAAAGTCGCATTATAGACAACTCCATTGTAATGTTATGGAGTATCATATAAATATATGAAATTTAATGTTAAATCCCTATCACCAAAACAATTATTTACCAAGTAAATTTTTATTTTAAATAAGAGAAATTTAACTAAAGCAAAAATAATTGTAAATCAATTAAGAATTATTTTAACTAATTAAGTCGCTCGAGAGTCCATACCTATACCATCTGAAACCACTTTACGTTGAAGATCAACTGCTCCCAGAGGCGCAGGGCCGAGTCGCAATCTCCACGGATGCCGACTTCGACGACAGAGAGATGGAGAGAGCATGCCCGTGAACAATGTCGTCTCACGGGTATCATCGGCGATAAAGAGATCGACCTGTCAGCGGCAACAACCCAACAACTCTCCGGATCACCCAAAGAGGTTTTGCGGTGTTTTTTTCGTTAATATATATATATGCTCTCACGCAATCTATTCTAAATATAAAAGTAATTATAAGTCTCTCTTATTTGAAAAAAAAAACACAAAATTTATATATTAATATTATTCAGTTTAAAGGTTATGGCTCCTTTTTAAGAAGAAACACATATTTTTTTTTAGGCCCACTTTAACTGTAACACCTAGAAAAAATTACATTTATATATGGTGTTGATATTTAAATATATTAGTTAACATTTATATTTAAGTAATTTATTTAACATCTATATTGACATATTTAAAAAAAATAAAAATTACATATCTTTAGTGATGATCTCTTTACATATAAAATTGATATAAATTATGTGATTTAATATAAACATCAAAATATTTTATTATGATTGAGAATGAAATATGCTTTTTTGATATTAACAATTTTCTTTTAAATACCACATGTTAACTCTATATTAAATATGGAAGAGATTAAGCACATTTGTTTCATATTGAGTTGTAATATCAAGAACAAAGAAAGTACAATGTAAGTGGTGCTTTGTAATGCTTTTAATAAAATATGTATAGTTATTATATTTCTTTATTATAGTTGATATCGTTTTTATATTTTGGTGAATATTTTATTTTTATTTAAAAGAAACACTCTTGTTATCCACTTGAACACAGAAAGAATTACACATCTATTTCATATTGGATTATAAAATGAATTGCTAAAAACAATAATACCCCAATTTATTAAATCTCTTTCCATTCAATGCAACTCTCTCCCACTATTGCATTTGTCTTGAATAACTAAGGAAAATTTAACAATTATAAATACACTTCTAGAGTTGAAATGTGTGAGTAGGATGAAACCCTTTTTTTATGTATTCTACTCATCCTCGTGGAAGGAAGAAACTATTTTTGAATAATGACTAGAGAGTGCCAAGAAACATATATAAAGAAGGGACTAGATTATTTCTTTCATTCTTTCCCTATTAATCCTTTCCCTATTTAATATATTTTTATTCCTGCTTCTTTTGTTCTGTTTCCCTCTAACTATCTCTATGTCTTTCCTTAAATTTTCATTTTATTCCTATATCTCTCCATCCTCTAAGTTGGGTTCTTTATTTCAAAAGCCCCATTTTTTCTAATTTGGTGATACTTTACCCCCTCCATAAATCTTAACCCAAATCTTGAAAATTGAATGTACCTCTCTATCTTTAGTGTAAAGAAGAAAGTAGCAAACAAATTTTTATGAACATCAAAATGAAATTGGGGATTGGTCACTCCCTAAAACCCTTCGGGATGAAAGAGTCTACCACATTTGTAACACTAATGGAGTTGAAGGCGAAAATAACTTTCTCTTCCATAAAATACATAGATTTTTAAATTTCAAAATGTGTGTAACACTACCAACCTTCTTACCTTTTAACTTAGTAAAACTCCAGTGTTCTTACAACACTTCTCTTAATTTTTTTTATCATAGAAATAAACTTATAAATAATTCCATGTAATACCTTATGTTGTTGGATTCTCTGGTTGCTAGACAATTGTCATAGAAATCATATGACAAGTAACAAAGAATTTTTTTTCTAGTATTTACAAATTTATTAAACATGAACTTACTTTAGGAGATTATTATCAATTAAAGTTGTTATGGCTATATTAACCAAAGAATATGAGAAAAAATATATTTTTTATGTATTTGAAAAAGAAAATAATTGACTTGATAATACTCATTCACCCCCCCCCCCCCCCCCCCCCC
>APFE031650308.1:25076-36101 GCA_000404065.3 Pinus taeda | reverse complement strand
AACTAAGCACATATAGTGCACCACACTTCATCAGTTTAGGATACCCGGATTGATAATTTATGTAGAGCAATTTAAGACGTTAAATTGACTAGACAATATGGTTGACCAAGATTGACATGCTTAAATATGGTTGACTATGGTTAAACTTAGTTAACCATGATTAACTTGTGTGAGTTATGATCAACCATGGAAAAGCATGGTCTAAATGGTACACCATGGTCAATTATGTCCATATTTCATCAACCATAGTCACCCATGGATATCTTGATCAATGATGTCAAACTTAGTAAACCATGTTCTCCATATTCAAATTAACAATTGTGTGTTCATATTAGTAAAAGTTACATGTTCACTAAGAATATCTACATTATCCACCGATATATCATGGTCAAACCTACTAAACCATATTCATCATGACCAACCATGTCATTCTTAATTAACCATAGTTAACCATGGGAAACCATTTTAACCATGGTTGCACATGGTTTGACCAATTTGAACATAGTTAATCAAACATGATAAAAAATGCTTAACCATCATTAACCATCAGCATAATTGGTCGACCATCATCACCCATAGACATAAACCATGGTGATTTTTCATCAACGATAGTCACCATAGTCATGATGGTCAACCATGGTCAAACCTAGTAAACCATGTTCACCATATTCATATTTCCAATTCTATATCCATATTAGTAAATGCTATATGTTCATGAACCCAATATAACAACTTTAGTAAGCCAAAAACATCATGGTCAAACTTGGTAAACCATGATCACCATGATCGAGTCAAGCCAAACCATAGTCAACCGTGTCAATCTTAGTGAACCATCCTCAACCATGGGTGTACATAGTTTGAGCAATTTAACCATGATAACCATGGTTTGTCATGTTGACCATGTTGACCATTGTTGAACATGGTTTGACAATGTTTGGCCTTAGTTGAACATGGTTGTCCATCTTGACAATGGTCACCATGGTTGACCTTATTTTTAATGGTTGGCTATGCTGGACTAAATATGGCCATGCTACCATTTCATTATGGGAAAACATGTTAACCATGTGTGAGTATGCTTTGAGCAATTTTACCATGATTACCATGGTTTACCATATACAAGAATGTCGACCATGGCTAGCCTTCTTGTTTATGGTTGGTTACAGTCGACAAAATATCACTATGTTTGACTATGTTTCACAATGGTCAACCAAGGGACAATCATGGTTGAATTAGTTAAACAACATTGACCATGGTTAAAAATGCTATTCTTTGTGGCAATAGGACATTTAGCTTTTCTCTAATTGCAAATATGTTTGATGTTTGCCACATTGTAACGCCATTTTTTGTTCAACACATTACCATGAAGTATATTGTTTGTTGTAGTGTAGTGTCATCTACGATATGTCACATTTGTGACGAAGGTTATTGTTTGTCTACATTGGATGTCATCTTCTATTTGTGACATTGCAATGTTGTTTGTTAAACTATAATGTGGTTTTTTATTTGTTCTATTATGATCTTATCTATTATTCGTCACACTATGATGTTGCTTCTTGTTTGTCACATTGCAATGTTGTTTGTTGTCCATCTCATCCTGATGCCATTATTTTTTCTAATTATAAAATATAAAAAAAACAAGATATTACAAAATCCTAGGGAACAAGTACGAAAGTGTTTGAAACAAACACGAACAAATTATATATATATATAACAGGTTAATGTTTTTAGATTGTGTTAATTCCTATTTTTCTTGACTTCTACCATTTAGAGACGGAGTAATGATATGCTTAACCGAATGATAAGTGCTCGTTTTGAAAGGTAAAACTGCAATAAAATCACTTAATATCATTAATATTCACACCAGGAGGAGAGTTGTTTTTGCCTCGATGTTTTATTTGAAAACATTCTGTCCTTGTGCACAATGCTGCCAGCGGCTATTTGCTGCATTACTTGAATGAAAATGAAAAATATGAATTCAATATGAAATCTTAAGCATCTATTTAATAAAAATCTAAATCTTATAAGCCTTTCCAAAAGATTAAAAAAAAAATAAATTGTATAAGTTTTAATTTAGCTGGTGAGAATCAAATCTAAGTTTAGGTTCTGATACCCCTAATACTAAAGAAATTTGTTTTTATACCCATTCTAAAAAACTTATTTTTACACCAAAACCAACCTAAAACTTTCCAAACTGATAACCAAAATCTTCAAAATAAAAATTACAGATTCCATTCCTTAAAAGTACCGTAATTCCTCCAACAAACCATAAGTGTAACAACAAATAATAAGTGTGATCATTGTGACTGATGAACATCGCAAATGAGATGAAGACAATGACTTGATGACAGGGCTACATCTCTTGGCGTTTTATTTTTTCTGCTTTTTTAATGGCCACCAAGCTGCTCAGAGTGACATGATAGCGTCTAAACAAACCTATCGATTCGAGCGTAAACATGTGGAAGAGCTGGAGTTGTGATGAAGAAAAAGACGAAAGTGAAGATTATGCACGTGAAAATTGTGATAGTAATTGAGAGGAAGACAATGCCTTGGCTTTAACGTTTAAAATCCTTTCATCCCTCTTCTGCATTTTATTTTTTCTGTTTCTGTTTGTAGCTGTGCACATGGCCACCCAGCAGCTCATAGTGACAGTGTCGCCTTTTAGATAAACCTACCGTGTGGAGCGTAAACGAGTGGAAAAGCTTGAGCAGTAATGAAGAGAAAAATATCTCTTTTAATTTTAGCGTAGCAAGTGTATGGAAACGAGTGGGACTGAAACGAGTGACAGTGTTGCCTAACCCTGGTGAGGTCTGGTCTTCCGAGGTCATGTGATCCAATTCCGATTAAGACTATGTAGGTAGGTTATGTGATCCAATTTCGATTAAGACTATATATGTAGCATAATGTTTTCAGTTGAATTATACATATAAAATTTTAAACATGTTTATTTTTTAAAATAATTTAAAAAAATTATATATATTTTAAATGTAAACTTTTATTTAATATTATATTTGTAGACTTAAGTTGTTGTCAGATTTTTTTTCCATGGATAATATTGAGCAGTTGTAATTATTAATTATTAATTATTAATTATTATATTGAAAATTAATTTTTTTTGGTTTGAATAGGAATAATATGATATAAGTGGAAAAGGATTGAATTAATTATTAAATTATTATATTAGGTTTACTATTTTTCTATTAACTATATTTATATATAGAAATTATTATATTCCAATATTAAAATTACTGTATTTCTCAAGGTAGTATAGGTAGTGTGGTGGGAATGGTTTTTGGTTTTCTTTCGAACACTGTTTATCATACAAATCATACAAAATAGTTGTCATACAAAACCTACAAAGTAGTTGTCAGACAAAGTTTAAATGGAATGGTTGAATGCAAAGTAATTTTTTTTGTCATTGTACTAGTAGGAATCTTACAGATTGGTAGAGTGAACCACATATAATAATAATAATAATAATAATAATGAGAATGTCATTGTACTAGTAGGAACAAATTGATATAGTGAACCACATAAAATCATAATAATACATAGTAGATGTTATTAAATGGAATTATAAAATTAAAAGAATAAAAAAAAAAAATCATATAAAATAGTTTTTATTAAATGGAAAGGTTGAATGCAAAGTAGTTATTTTTTTCATTGTATTGATAGGAATTCTACAAATTGGTATAGTGAATCACATTTAAAAAAAAATGAACATGTTTTCTTTAGATTCCCAAATTAGTACACCAAACTATATTCTTAAAAAAAATAATGATACAAAGTACCAAAAAAATCATTATACTCTAGAAATCACTATCCAAATAACTCGTACCAGTTTGTTACAAACGACTTAAAAAAAATCATTACCCTAAAAATTACATCTGTGATTCTAATTAATGGATTAATGTAAAGTTTCTTTTTGGCTCTCTTGTAAATTTAGATATTTTAAAAGTATTTCAGAATTAAAGAAAATAAATTTTAATATTATTCCAAAAAAAATTGAAATATTTCAAAATCTAATAAACAATAATGATATCAAAAGCTATATCTCATCGCATTCGCAATTGCCGGCTCTAAATAGAAATGAATGCAATGCTTTGAGAGATAAAATTCTATTGACTTTTTCTATTTCTGTTTGTTTGTGGACATGGCCACCAAGCAGCTCATAGTGGCATTGTGGTGTTTAAATAAATCGACCGTAAACGAGTACAAGTGCTTGTCTTCAGCTCTAGAGAGGGTGCTCGCGAGCGCTGAGGTGAAGAGCTGAAAGGTGACGACCGTATGGGCAAGGTTGCAAGAAGATGTGAAGGAGATAGTGCAATCCATTATCGACAATGATGATGTAAACGACTCGTTTTACGTGCTCAACCTATGAGTGGTTGCAGATTTGTGGCACAAAGGACAGGAGGCCCTCCACACTCGACAATTCTTAAGAACGAAGTTGTCTAACGAGGCAGAGGATTTGCCCGGATAGCTAAAAGTGGCCAGAATCCCAGTAAAAAAAATTCAAAAAAACTTGTAGATGCAATGTTTAAATTGTGTTTTTGATGGTGGAAATGACTTGCGGTATTTGACTCATTTTTTGATGGTGGAAGTAGATTCAGCACCATCAAAAATGTCTAAGACACTTAAAATTTTGAAGTTTAACAACTATAACTTAGATTTATAAAAATCCTTGCCAGATTTTCTCTAAATATAACCACGATTTCCATAATTTTCCGGGCAACTCCTTCAAATTGTTAGACTATGGTCTTTAAAACAAGTCACTGAGCTGATCCTTGGCTTAGTGACTTGTTATACATAGCCTGCTTCTTGGTCAACCAACAGATAGGGCTAAACCCTAGACTGAGTGAATATCCAGAGGTGGACTTGCAATCAATGTTGTCGTCTACCCAATCAGAATCTGTGAAGCTAAGGAGATTCAATGCAGTGCCTGCTGCATAGTGAATCACGAAGGTGATGGTCCCTTGCACATATCAGAGGATGCGCTTGGCAGCTTTCCAGTGTAGCTCATGTTGATCTTACATGTATTTGGAAACTGCCCCTACTGCATATGAGAGATTTGGTCTAGAGTGGGTGAGGTACAGTAAGCTCCCCACTAGCTGTCGATAGAGAGTACTGTCAACTAATGGAGTGTCACATCCATCCTCAAGGCGAACCCCAGACAGAAAAGGAGTCGGTGCTGGCTTGCAGTTAGTTATGTGAAATCTATCAAGGAGATCCCGTGCATACTTAGTCTAAGAGAGTTTGATGCCTATGGCATCCTGACTGATTTCAAGACCTAGAAAGAAGTGTAATGGACCCATGTCCGTCATCAAAAACCTATCATGCAAGGTCTTCTTGACTGCAGCAATTGCTGAAGCCGAGTTATCGGTGATCAGAAGATCATCCACATACAAAACTAAGATAAGAAGAGATTCATGTGTCCTAAGCATGTAAACATTCGAATCAGACTTAAATATTTCAAAGTTTTGTGATAAGAGAAAATAATCCATCTTCGCATACCAAGCTCTCGGGGCTTGCTTGAGGTCGTAGAGATACTTCTGCACTCTACACACCAAAGATGAATCCTCAATGAAACCATGTGGCTGTTCCATGTAGATATCCTCAAATAGGTCTTCGTGAAGAAAGGCATTCTTCACATCCATCTGATGTACTTCCCACCCCCGGGCATCCGCAATGGCAAGTGCAAGGTGTATGGAACCCATCTTTGCTACTGGAGGAAAGGTCTCATCATAATCAATGCCATGCACTTCTTGGAAGCCTTTGGCTACTATCCTAGCTTTCTGTCTGGTGATTTTCCCATCTGCAGCACTCTTGGTCTTGTAGACCGATTTCCACAACACAAGTTTCCTTCCTGAAGGAGGGGGGACCGGATCCCAGGGTTGGTTCTCGATGAGGGAGTTGTACTCCTCCTCCATGGCGGACTCCTAAGAGGGATGCCCAACAGTCTCAACATAAGAGTGTAGATCAGAAGACTGAACCAAATGATAATGTTGGGATGGCGTTGGTTCAGTGGTAGTGAGGGTAAGAGGAGGCTCAATAAACTCTAAGCTAGTTCTCCGTAGATCAAAATTATCCCCTAAAAGACCATTTCTAGAAGCTGGGTGGTCTTGTGCATATATCTCTAATTTATGACAGGGGAAGTTGATTCACTGTTGGAAGTCTGATTTGGGCTTGGATGTGGATCATCATATGCATGCATTGGATTTGTATCTAAAGACTCTCTCTCTGCATTTGCATACTCTACCTTGGCATCTGCATGCTCTGTATCTGCATCTGAGTGTACTGAGTCATCATCTCGGTCATGAGGCATATAAAAGGTGTCTGCATGCGGCGATTAAGGTGCATGTGAGAGACTTTCCTCAAATTGGACACTTCACTTAATGATGATCTTGTCGGTAGAGGAAATCAGGAGTCGGTATCCCTTCACACCATCAAGGCATCCAAAAAAGATGCACTCAATGCTTTGTGGATCAAGATCTTTTCTCTTTTCAGAGGGGATCCTCGCCCATGCTCGGAAGCTGAAAACAAGGAAGTGGGTGACCTCTGGTTTAGTGCCGCTCCAAGCCTCAAAGGGGGTCTGATCCTTGACAGATCTATGAGGAGATCTGTTCTGGATGTAGTTAGCACAATTAAGTGCTTCATCTCATAGCTTATGAGGTAGTGACTTAGCATGCAGCATGCAGGAAGCCATCTCTTTGAGAGATCGGTTCTTTCTCTCAACAACTCTATTCTACTGCAGAGTGTATGGAACTATGTGTTGCAACTGTATGCTAGACTCAAATCAAAGGTTCTGAAGTGTTGGGTTAACATATTCCCCCCCCCCATTGTCTATATGGAGGGCTTTGATATTTTCTCTGACTGTGTCTCAACTAGTGCTTTGAAATCTTCAAAGTACACAAAAACTTCAGATTTGGCCCTAAGAAAATACATCCAAGTATAGTGTGAGAAATCATTAATAAATGTCAGCACATACCTTGCTTTGTTGATGGAAGGATGACAAAAAGGCCCCATGAGATCACTATGAATCATATCTAGACGAGAGGATGCTCTATGAGTCTTGCCAGTGTCAAACTTTTCTCTAGGATGTTTTCCAAGGACACACCCTTCACAAACTCCTTTGGTGAAACTGATATTTCGCAAGCCTTCCACCATCTCATGCTCGCTTAGTTGTTGCATATCCCTATAACTTAAGTGACCAAACCTCTCATGCCAAAGCCTACTACTATTGTCAGCATGTGTAAGCAATAAGAAGGATTCAGATTCAATAAATTCAGAAAATGTATACAGTCTAACTCCATTGTTTACCTCACTGGTTGTTTTGGAGCTACTATGTAGGCCATATTTGTTCACTACATCTGGAGTGAATTCCACTCTCTTTCCAGTGTCAGAATGGGTAATCTAATAAATTTAAAGCAGATTTACCGAATGTTTTGGAACATGAAGCACATCTTCAAAGCTTTCGTGTAAAAGTTCCACTCTACCTTTTCTGGTGACCTTAATAAGTGAGTCATCTCCCATGAGGATGGGAGGTCCTTTGAATGCATCCAGAGAGGAATAGACTTCCTTTGCAGTAACCATATGATGTGATGCACCAAAATCGAATCCATGCATCAGGAGAAGAGTTAATTGCAACTAAAGCATGAAAATTGTTACCTTTCCCGTGTGGCAGATCCTCAATTTTCTTTTTGGTGCCCTGAGGGATGTGGTCCCCAAGGTTGTGCTTCTGAAGGATTTCTGCCATTTGTTCAATTTGTTTCTTCATGCAAGAGGATTCCGGATGGAATCCTTGGTGACAGTAGGCACATTTGTCTCCTTTCTTCCCTTTCTCATTTTTGGAGCCGGAGGAGTCATTAAAGGGCTTGGTGTACCCTTCTTTCTTTGGATGGGAATGCACTTTTCCCTTGTCTTTTTGCTGTTGATTTCTTTGATTTGAATCAGATCTGTGATTTTTATTGTGGCTTCCATCATGCACAGTAAGTGCACACGCTTTTGGAGGTTTGATTTTCCCCATGCCAATGAGTTTATCTTGCTCAAAAGTGAGGGACTCCATGTACTCTTTGAGAGAAGGTATATTGTAGGATTTACTTGTTGTCAGCCTTACTGAATGAAATGTAAACACAAAGATGGAGTATTCTAGTCCGAGCTTTGACATAATAGAGAGAACTTGGTGACTCTCCTCCTTGGATTTGTCAATTCCACAACCCTTGAGTTGCAACAATAGATGATTATAATTGGTGAAGAAGTATTGAATTTTGTCATAGTTCCGTGGATCCAATGAGAGCAACTCCACTTTGAGTAGAGTCCTTTCATCTCATCATGTTTCCCGTAGAGTTATTCAACCTTTTTCCAAATCTCAATGGGAAGACTGCAGGCAAATAGATGAAACTGCAACTCTGGGGAGATGCACATGCATATGGATCCGTGGCCCTCATCCATGCGATTGAGGTACTTGGATTTCTCTATGGCTGAAGTGGGTTCCACTTTTGCAGCCATGGTAATCCTGTACAACTCTTTCTGACGAAGGTATCGAGCCATTTGGCCCTTCCATTCTTGATAGTTGTACGATGTTAGGATTGATGCTTTGGAAAACTCCATTTTTCTGTCGATCTTCGATCTCCAAGCTGTAATTCCTACAAAATAAAGTACTGGTGCACCTTTTATTTAGCAACCTGTGGGCTCTGATACCATGTAAATGTGTTAGAAAACCTGCACAGACGAATCTAGCTAGTAAAGGTTGAACACAACTTTGCAGAGGAAAAACAGTAAAAGAAAATTGAAAGAACAAAAAGAATTATTGATTCAGAAAATAGCTTACAATGCTCATGATATAGCATCACTGGGTGAAGCTCTCAAGGTAATGCACCATAGTGGTGATCAATGAGAGGACTCGACACCTACAACAAGTTCCGAAGAGAACTAGCGAGTTGCAGAGTGAAATGAGGAGCAAATCAGGGAGTAAATCATGTAGAAAGGATCTTGCATCTAGTCCCATGCATGCATGGACCAATGTTGAAGCCTTACATGTCAGTGAATGCTCTAACTAAGTGTCCGTATGTGCCAGCAATGAGGGTCCTAGGTGTGAGGGTCCTACGTGTGTAGTACCTCCAAATCATTTTTTTAATGGTGGGAATCAATTGCAGTATTTGAATAGTGTTTTTGATAGTGAAAATGGATTCAGCCCCATCAAAAATGTTTAAAACACTTAAAATTTTGAAGTTTAACAACTATAACTTGAATTTACAAAAATCCTTGCTAGATTTTCTCTAAAAATAACTGGAATTTCTATAGGTTTCCGAGTAACTCCTCCAACTCATTAGACTAAACTCTTAAAAACAACTCACTTAGTTGATCCTTGGCTTAGTGACTTGTTATACATAGCTATGGCCATAGAATGGAGCACCCCATATAAAACATTTAATACATTCTATATCACCTACATAGTACATAAATGGAAAACCAACATGTTCATGTGTGACATCTACATGCTCTCTCGATTTCCCGCGGCTCTTCTCCCTCACATTTCTGGCAGCTTTGACTTCTAGATGTGATAGATGAAACAGTCTGCACAATACGCATTCAATGACATCTCCATACGGCTTTCCCCACCCAAGATTTCAAATTTCAAGGCAAAGAGTTATGGGCGGGCTTTTGAAATGACTCGTAGTTTTTAAACGAGGTGGGGGATTTTTAAATTAGAAACCGGCAGTCTGAATTCTTTTAACGAGGTGGAGATCAACATCACGACAGGAATATGGTCGTTTTGAGAGGCCGCTGCGTAGCCAACCATGAAAGGGAGGGGCATCAGAAGTTTCTATGTGTTATTTCATTGAATTTATCTGAGTATTGTATGGTAGGTGGTATTTCATTGTGGGGCGCCTTCCATGGTAAAGAAAAGAGGAGATTGATAATTACTGTAAAATTAGATACACAGCCACTGTTTCCAGGCTCATTATATTAAGTCATGTGTTTGTTAGTGAATACGTATTTCACTCGTCTCCTATTACCGTTGTATGTATTAGGTGGGTCTCCACGTAAAGCAATTGCAGAACCCCATCTCAATTTTGTTTTTTGGCCCGCCTGATCTTCCCCATTTTGCTGTGTAACTTCTTCTGCACTTGGACACTGCTGTTGTATCAAGAAATTGTATATTATTTTATCGCATATGGATGTTTATTTTAAATTTTATTTATTAAAAATATTTTGACAGTAGATGAATTTTAGTTCATCTTTAATCAAATATAAACTTAGAACACCAGCGCCACTAAAACTAAATGTTGTAGGAAAAGATTTAAAATGTATTCATACCCTAGTTAATTGTACAAAGAGATTTATTTTCGTATGAGAAGATTAAAAATTATTTAATGAGAAACTCCACACCGCCAGTAAATATATAACATTTTGATTGATTAAAATTTTATAGTTTTATGTAATTTATTTGGGTTATAATAAATTATTTTAGATAATTTGTTTAATTTATAAAAGCAAGTGTTTATATAATTTAATATTGACAATATTTTTTTGATGATGATGATGATGGTTAATGTTTATTGAGACCAAATTTTGGCCTATCGAATCTAAAGAAATGAAGTATTTAGTTTGATTTAAGATTTTATTCCTATGCTCAAAAAGCTTCCACAGAAGCCTCCAAGCTTACTGTAATCTTGACAAGGTAAAAGGCTAAGAAGGTCAGTATTGCAATAAAGACTTTGAAACTGAGATCTAATGTAGTTGTACGCTGGGCACTATAAAAGGAAGTGATTTTCATTCTTCGTATTCTCATAAAGATAATAGAGCTTTTCCAAATAATACTATTTTTTTTCAAAATAGTTTATGCATTCATATTCTAGTTAATTGTACGAAAAAATTTATCTTCGTACCACTAAATTAAAAATTATTTAATGAGAAACTTCACATTGCAAGTAAGTATATAACATTTTGATTGATTAATATTTTATAGTTTTATGCAATTTATTTGGGTTATAATAAATTAATTTTTTTTATTGTTTTGGATAATTT
>APFE031650308.1:0-14080 GCA_000404065.3 Pinus taeda | reverse complement strand
CTTAAGGAGTGAATGTATGGTGTTGCCCTACCTTAAGGGTTTGATAATAAAGAAGCATTTCTATATTATTTCTTGGGTTTATTTCTATTGTATTATATTTTCATATATTTCTGAGTTAGATCTATAATATATCATGACATCAATATTAAATATGAATAACCACGTAGAGAAATCATTTCTAAACCTAGAACCTAACAGTTAGTTTTGACTAGAAATTATAATTTCTTAATAAAAAAATTAATATAATGAAAGTAAACATTAAGAATTTATTTCATTTTTAATAAATTATAATTCCATAATTAAAAAAATAATATAATGAGAGTAAACATTAAGAATTTATTTTATTTTTAATAAATTATAAATTAAAAAAATAAAATTAAATAGAATAATATTTTTGGTCGTATTTAAATAATACATTGAGGTTAAATTTGATAAACTAAGGTCAAATAAATAGGTAAAATATTTAATTTTTAATAATAGATAAATCTTTTATTTATTTATTATTTAACTATCGGCTACATAAATAGATATTTTGAACTAAATATATAAATATTGAGTTTTGGATAAATAGATTTATGAGTAAATACATATTCTGTTTATTTATTTATTTGTTTGTTGATTAAATAATTCTTTTTTTTGTCAAGTTGTCTCTAATTCTCTAGGCTTGACTTGTGGCTCGCCAAAGTCATTCGGGGATCACAACCTGCCTGGGCCACACCAACCCTAAGCTGACTTGAAAAACTGCGACCCAGGGGCATCTAAGCCGTCAAAGTCATCCGGGGATCGTACCCGGCCTGGGCCACACTAGCCCTAAGCTGACTAGCTTTTAGCATGTGTTATCCCCCCAGCACAGGCACAACAACCTTTGTGATGTTTGATCCTTGGTTGCCTTGTTAAGAAGGCTCATCGTGAACCAATTGTGCTAGTGAGACTTAACTTTATTTGTTAAAATTTTCAATAAAAATAAATATGTTTATTTTTATTCAAAATATTAATTAATAAATAAACAAACAAATAAATAAATAAATAAATAAATAAATTATTTATCTATTTATTCAAAATTAAATATCTACCTATTTATTTTAACTTAGTTTATCCAAGTTTGACCTCAATGTATTATTTAAACATGACCAAAAATATTAATCTATTTAATTTTAAATAATTTTATTTAATTATGGAATTATAACTTATTTAAAAAAATCTTAATTAATAGCTATTTTACGCTTACTTTCATTATATTAAAATATTTTTCATTAATAAATAATAATTTCTAGTCAAAACTAATTGTTAGATTCTAACGTTCAAAAATTAATTATTTACATCGCTATCCATATATAATTTGATGCCATGACATGATTCTACATCTTTTCCTAATGATGAACCATGCCAGATGGTTCGAAATGCATCGACAACTAAATTTTGCTTTGAACTTCTCCAAAAAAATTCTTGCAATCATTATCATTGTATACGCAATTATACATTCCTCATGCTAAGTACACATTATGGAAGTTTGTATAAATATTATAATGAATATGATATCATTCATGAGTACTTGAATTTTATAGAACAGGTAATGTTATTATCAAAGATGATTAAACCACACTACTAGAGATAGGGGGTTTTAAATCAATATTGGAAACAATTTTTGGGTAAATTGTCTTAACTTGAGACAAAAGAAAACTTGTATATTGCCTTAGATATTTTCTTTAAGTGAGTGTATCAAATTGTTGACCTAAAAAATTGTCTCTATAAAGATAATATATAACATAAGTATTATTGTTTCTTAGAAGACAATTCATTTTTGTCTTTATAGAGACAATATGTCTTTAATCGTAGCTATTGTCTCTCTATAGACAATAAAAAATAATATCTAATGACAATACAATATCAATTTTTTTTTTCTTTAGAGACAATATAAAACAATGAATCTATCCAAATATATCAACATTGAAATAAATCAATATAAAAATTATTTCATTAAAATAAACTACATTATCATTAAGTAATTAATTCATGTTAGTGCATAGTGGAATCGAACCACCAACCTCTTTCTTATAAGGCAGATGCTCTTCCATTAAGCTAGCACCCTCTAAAGTATTGTGTGAGGAGTTATTGAAGTCCTTGAGAATGTATATATATATATATAGACATTATTTTTTAAAAATGCTCGACACATAATGGAATAATCTTTGTAAAATCTATAATCATGCAACCCTTATCTTTAACTTAATAAAAAATAACTCAATGGAGTAAGCTCAATTTCACACCCCTATAACATGACCTGTACAATAAGATAACAATACACAATAATCTACAAACAATTTAGTCTAGTTATACAAAGAAAACTAACTAGAATTATCACAAGTTGTTAATATCTTTCTACAACTACTGAATAACTCTTTCAGTCCATTTGAATTCACTCCATTTATCTATTACCAATTTATCCTTCTCTTTCTCTACCCCTCTCTCTGACGAACAATATTCTCTCTCTCAAAGTCACTCTCTCCCATTCTCTCTCTCTTTCAATGCCCCTCCCACCCTCTATACTACTAGTCCTCTGTCCCTGTGTAACCCCGTTTATCTCTCTCCCACCTTATCTACCTCCCTTATTTCTCTTTTTCCATATCTGCCTCTTTTTCCCTCCCTCCCTCTCTCTCTTCCCTCCACCTTCCTCTCTCTCATTACTACCACCCCCTACCCAACTCCCCCGCTCCACTTTCTCTCTCTATCTCTTCCTCCCACTCCCATCTTTCTCTCTTCCTCCTTCCCTCTCTATTTACATTTCTATCCCACCCACTCTCTCTCTTTACCCACTTTCTTTGTCACTCTCTCCCATTCACTCTCACCCTTTCTTTCCCTCCCTCTCACCCCACTTTCTCTCTCACATTTACCCCTATATCTTACTACTCTCTATCCATCCATCTCACTCTCACTCTTCATTACACGGTGATAAATTTATTATTTGTCCTTTTAGTACAAGGACATATACGAAATAAGCACATATAACTAAGTTGTGCATACATGGAAGACATGTGCATATACGAAAAGTGTGCATATACAAAAATCGCACATCTTTTGTATCACATATCTTCCATATATGTGAAACTTCCATATATTCACATATCTTTTGTATATGCACAACTTTTGTATATAGGCATATACAGAGGCCACGTATATATGGAGGATGATGTTGTGCACAACTACTGTATATGCGTATCTTTAGTATATGCACATATATGGAAGTTTCATATATACATAAGAAACCTATAAATGAAAGATGCACATATACATAGTTTATCTGCAACTTCAACCATTGTATATGCACAACCTCCATATATGCGTAATTTTTGTATATGTGCAACTTCCATATATGTGCATATACAAACGATATTTTCATATACAAAATATGCAAATATACAGAAGTTGTGCCTACACAAAGGTTAAAGTTCTACACAACTTCTATATATGCACATATTTTCAATACATACACATATCTATGCGCAACTTCTATATATGCACATATCTTCCGTATATGCGCGACTTCTGTATATGCACATATATTTTATATGTGCACAAGTTCTATATATGCACATATCTTTTGCATGTTCTCATATCTTCTGTATATATGAAACTTTCATAAATGTTCGTATCTTCCATATATATGCAACTTTTGTATATGCACATATAAGGAAGATGCACATATACAGAAGTAGTGTTCAACTTCCATAATATGCATATACAACGACCTCCATCTATGCACAATTTCTGTATATGCGCACATATTCTGTATATGAAAAAATTTCTTATATGTGCATATCTACATTATATCGTAACTTCCATAGTTGTGTATATATGGTATATATGTGCATATACAAAAAATGCGCATGTACCAAAGATATGTGCATATACGAAATATGTGCATATACGGAAGTCACACAACTTCTATATATGTGCATCTTCTATATCGCATATCTTTCGTATATGTGTAATTTTTGTATATATGCAACTTCTCTATATGGACAACTTTCATATATATGGAACTTTTGTATACGTGTTTATTTTCGATATATACACATATTTTTCGTAAATGTGTATATATTCCATATATGCACATATTTGTACACAACTTCAACCTTTGTATATAAAAAACTTCCATATATGTACATATATTCTGTATGTGCGTAACTTTCATATATACACATATAAGCAATTTGCACACATACATAATATATGTGCATAAAGGGAAGATATGCTATATAGAAGATGCACATATATAGAAACTGTGTGACTCTCGTATAGAGGCATACCGTGTGTATATGCACATGTATTCTGTATATGCGCAACTTATCATTTGTATTTTTGCATAAATGGAAGTTGTGCATATAAGGTAAATGCGCATATATGGAAGATATGAACATATATAAAAGTTACACATATGCAAAAAAATATGCGCATATATAGAAATTGTGCATTTACAGAAGATGTGTGCATATATGGAAGTTGTTCTTATATGGAAGATGTATATTCATAATACAGGTGCATATACGAAAGTTGTGCATATATGGATGTTGCGCATATATAGTGGCTGAAGTTGAACATAAATTATGTATATGTGCATCTACCATATATGTACAAGTTCCATATATGTGCATATACGGAAGCTATGCATATACAATAGTTGTCCACAACTTCAACCTCTATATATATGTAGCTTACGTATGTGTGCAACTTTTGTATATGTGCATATCTTCTTTATATATGCAACTTCCCTGTATGCACATATACAAAAGTTCCTCCTCTTGTTATTTATTTTTAGCATGTTCCTCCTATTCTTTCCTCTCTTTTTTTTTTTCTCTTCTTCTTCCTTCCTTTTTTTTTCATCTTCTCTCCTCATAGCTTCTTCTTGGGCTTCTCTTTTTATCTTCAAGGGTTATTTTCAATTCCTTGCTTTCTCGACCTTTGATGCTTCAATTTATTTCATACTTTGTTGAGATTCATTCCCCATCTTGAATAATAATCTTGTTTTATCATTTTTATCTCTTCAAAGCTTCCTCATCATTCCAAATATCAAATTGGTATTCCCACCAATATTTTCATGATTTACACTTAATTTCTATAACCAACAAGGGGTCATATCTATGGTGACTAGTTTCCAAAAATGGATTATTCCAAGCTATTAGCTTTTTTCCTAGCTTACTTCATGTCCCTGAATCCATAAGTGCCTAAGAAAAATTGCATGAGTGTCCATGAAATTTTTTTATCTCTAGAAAGAGATACTCCAACACCATTTACTACCTAGTATGCAATATTTGATCCCTTGGAGGACAATTTTTCTATAATGACTCTGGGTAGTAGGCAAGTTGACTTCATGGTGCCATATATACTCATATATGTTCTCTTTTCTTGTGAATACCAATCTCTAACTCTTCCAAAAACTTACCTAAAATTCTAGGATATGTAGGGTCATTGACGTGCCAAACAATAGTTCATAAAGGGAAATCAGAAAGCTATCGCATACCCTTGCGTATGGTATATGCCACGTGTGCTTCTAGAAATCTTAGAGGTAAATGTGAATGGGTTATTTTTTAAGAGAAAATGCATATCCCATATCTATGAATGAGTTCAAATCACACATTATTTCTAGCAGATAAGAAGAAATGTGAAATTGGTGTTGTTCCCTTAGAACCTCTTCACATTCCTTTTTTACGTTCACCTTTAATTTTACTATTATATCTCCTCAATTAAACTTATTTCCTATAATAGCAATAAAATATATTCGGGGGACATAGGCTTCCTCAAAATTTTTAGCATTTGTATTGCCATATGGCTTGGAAAGCATGGTTTCCATGAGTTCATATTGAGTCCTTAGTAGGGGTTATTACCCTAAAAGAATTGGCTTGAAATAGTTTCCTTTGATAAACCATTTTTTCATCAGTTCTCTTAGATCAAACATTAATGATTTGAACTATTCTTCATCCAAGGTGATTTCCTCTGCTCATATGTTATAATAAGTGCTAATGGAAGGGGAATGGAAGGAAGAAATATATTTTTCCTTTCACATCCTAGATCATCAAATTTTCAATTTTTACACACTTTATGATCCATGGAATGACCTTCAAGTATCCATGGAATGACCTCTAATAAGGTGCTACTACAACCTCTCTTTCAGAGGCTCAATTATCCTCCCCTCTGCAGTGAAATAAATTTGACACACATATGACCGAACACTCACCAGGCACACCCCCTTACATTTAGAATGTGGGTTCGTGTTCTTCTCTCTTGTTGATAGTTAGAGCCAAGGAAAATCTATAAGAATACATGGAAACCAGGGTGATACTCTGAATGGGGCTCCTATTCCAAATGGTGTGAGGTCTAATTGGGACTTCACATCAGGGAGATGCCTTGGTTGATGGAGTTCCAACACCATTAACAATACATATATACAAAAGTTACGAACTTACGAAATTTGCACATATACAAAAGAAATGTCATACAAGAGATGCACATATAAAAAAGTTGTGCAATTCCCATATAAGAAGATCTTTTGTATATGCACATATTATTTGTATACGTGCATCCTTAGTATATGCACATATATTCCACATATTCACATATATGGAAGTTGTGTATATATTGTACATAAACATATACGTAAGATGTGTATATATGGAAGTTACCCATAAATTGAAGAGATGCACATATACGGAAGCAGTGCATATGCGAAAATTGTGTATATACAAACGATGTGCGCATATGAGGAAGTTGTGCATATATGGAGGTTGCCATATATGCATATTACAAAAATTTTCCAATGCTTTTATATATGTGCATATACTAAAGTTGCGCATGTGTGGAATATATGCACATATATGGAAGTTGTACATATACAAAAGATATTTGCATATATGGAAGCCATGTAGAAATTCCTTTGTATAGGTGAAACTTCCATACATGTGCATCTTCTATATATACGCAAACAAATGTGCACATATGGAAGTTGGGCATATACGTAATTTGCACATATACATAGGTTTCACATATATAGTGGATGAAGTTGCACATAAATTATGTATATATGCATCTTCCATAAATGTGAAATATATATGTGCATCTAATTCTATATATGCACACTTTTCGTATATGTGCATGTCTTTCGTATATGTTCATGTCTTCCATATATACACATATCTTCCATATATGTGTTTCTTCCGTAGAGTAAGTGTAGTGGCATAGAACCATTGCAGTGTTGGATTTAATTTGTGCTTTTAATTTTAACTGATATTTCTTCTTCCTTAAAACAAAATGTATTTCATCTATATTCATCCTCTTCCTTACGAATTCTAAATAAAAAATCATCACACGCAGGAAAATTGACAGTTTATAAGGAGGAAGTTCACAACCATAAATTCTGATTTTTGTGAAATTTTTGTAGAGATACCAATCTCCAACCTTAGATTGTTCACTAAGAATGGGAAAAGAATGGATAATGGAGTGGTAGCAGAGATTAAATTTGGAATGGTTGGTTTCAATGGTTTATTTCGAATTACTATTATTAGCATGTCAGATTTAATGAATTAAACTTTGGTGGGGTGATTAATAATTCAATGGGAAACTAGCTAAGTTTATTGGAAGATTGGAGATAATTATTTTGGCAGGGGCGGTAAAGCCATGCTAAAATAAGAGGAGGGTTGGCAGGAAGGTCGGCAACTGGGGGGGCGGGTTTGGCGGTAAGCAGTATAGGATTGGGGTATATGCATAGCTTCGGTATATGCACATATATGGAATTTGTACATATACTGTAGATGTACATATACAGAAACTGTGAATATATGGAATATGAACATATACATGATTTATGTGCAACTTCAGCCACTGTATATGCACAACATCTGTATATGAAAATATACGGAAGTTGTGCCTATAGAGAGGCTGATGTTCAAAATAAATACCATATATACACATATCTTCTGTATATTTGAAATTTCTGTACATGTACAACTTTCCTATATGTGCATATCTTCCATATACGAGTTTCATCAATAAGAAAACAAGAGAGCCATTGGATTGAGAACATATCAATGGATGAGAGGTGTTCAATCGAAACTGGAGTCGATTGAAAAACATAGCGGAAACCATCGGGTCGGCCTAATCGATGGATAATAATGACGAAAGAGGAATGACGAATATTAAGCGCTAACCCCTTATTAAGCCGAGTTTCTTTAAGTTCAGTATTGAGCATGTGGGCGGTTTCTAAAGACGAGAAGTGGTATCTCGTGCACCCTAAAGGTGGGAAACTATATTTCTAAATTCTACGCGATTAACCTTAGCAGTTGACACGTAGCATGGGAAATCAAATTTTCTCGTGTGCTTTCAGAGTATTAACCGTCGTGCTAGTTGGAGCGCGAGATTGTGCGATATCTATTGGATTGAGCAGGGTCACATTGACATTGTAGATTGTCTGGGCTAGTTGGCGAGTGGGCGATGCGATGGAAGAATATCGACGGTGATCACGCGGGAACTCGCAACGAAGTTACCTTGGCTAGCGAACACGATAAACTCATTAAAAAGAGTTTAAAGTTCTGCAAGATCAGACCATCTGTTGAATGGGTGATTAGATGCATATCGCTTCCAAAAGTGCGTGCAGGCTAACTTTTGATTCAGACACGATTATGTTTTATACAACGAGGTTAAAACCTCATTGATTTTAGACCATCAAGAACATTCATTATTGGTTGATTGGTCAGGTTTCATTGTGAAGTCTGCCAATTATAATGCTTCCGATGTATACGTGGGCCCATAACCCACAGGTCCACGTGCTATTTTTGTAAAGATACAACTTTGCTGTGACCAAGCAGCTTTGATATCATCAATTCACCAGTACTTGATTTTTATAGAATAGGTAATGTTATTATCAAATATTATTAAACCACACTACTATAGATGGGGATTTTAAGTGAATATTTGAAACAATTTTTGGGTAAATTGTCTTAACTTGAGACAAAAGAAATTTTTTATATTTCCTTAGATATTGTCTTTAAGCGAGTTTCTCAAATTGTTGTCCTAAAAAAATGTCTCTATAAATAGAATATATAATAGAAGTACTCTTGTTTCTTAGAAGACAATTCATTTTTGTCTTTATAGAGACAATGTGTCTTTAATCATAGCTATTGTCTCTCTATAGACATTAAAAAAAATAGTTAATGACAATACAATATCACTTTTTTCTCTTTAGAGAAAATATAAAACAATGAATCTAGAAAAATATCTCAACATTGAAATAAATCAATAAAAAAATATTTAGTTAATAATAAACTACATTATCATTAATTAATTAATTCATGTTAGCACATAGTGGAATCGAACCACCAACCTCTTTCTTATAAGGCATATGCTCTTCCATTAAGCTAGAAACCTCTATAGAATTGTGTGAGGAGTTATCTAATTCCTTGAAATTGTATATATACAGACATTAATTTAAAAAAAAAATGCTAAACACATAATGGCATAATCCTTGTAAAATCTATAATCATGCAGCCCTTATTTTTAACTTAATAAAAAATAATTCAATGGAGCAAGCTCAATTTCACACCCCTGTAACATGACATGTACAATAAGATAACAATACTCAATTATCTATAAATAAATTAATATAGTTATACAAAGAAAACAAACTAGAATTATCACAAGTTGTTAATATCTTGCTACAACTACTGAATAAATCTTTCAGTCCATTTGAACTCACTCCATTTATCTATTACCCATTTATCCTTCTCTTTCTCTACCCCTCTCTCTGACAACACACATTCTGTCTCTCCCATTCTCTATATCTCTCTCAATACCCCTCCCACCCTCTACACTACTAGCCCTCCCTCCCTCTATAACCCCCTTTATCTCTCTCCCACCTTCTCTACCTCTCTCTTTCCCTCCTTCCCTCTCTCTCTTCCCTCCACCTTCCTCTCTCTAATTACCACCATTCCCCTACCCAACTACCCCCCTCCACTTTCTCTCTCTATCTCTCTCTCTTCCTCCAACTCCCATCTTTCTCTCTTCCTCCTTCCTTCTCTTTCTCCCCTCTCTATTTACATTTTTCTCCCTCCTACTCTCTCTCTTTACCCACTTTCTTTGTAACTCTCTCCCATTCACTCTCACCCTTTCTTTTCCTCCCTCACACCCTCACATTTACCCCTATATCTTGCTACTCTTTGTCCATATATCTCACTCTCACTCTTCATTACAAGGTGATAAATACATT
This sequence comes from Pinus taeda, assembly GCA_000404065.3. NCBI lineage: Eukaryota > Viridiplantae > Streptophyta > Pinopsida > Pinales > Pinaceae > Pinus > Pinus taeda. The sequence goes on along the minus strand of APFE031650308.1, from coordinate 3,828 downwards.
ATTTTTCCTTTTACTACAAGGGAATATATGAAAGAAGCGCATATATTGAAGTTGTGCATATATGGAAGACATGTGCATATACGAAAAGTGTGCATATACAAAAGTTGCACATCTTCTGTATCACATATATTCCATATATGCACATATATGGAAGTTACATATATACATAAGCAACCTATAAATGGAAGATGCACATATACATAATTTATGTGCAACTTCAACCATTGTGTATGCACAACCTCCGTATATGCGTAATTTTTGTATATACGCAACTTCCCTGTATGTGCATATACAGATGATATTTTCATATATAAAAGATGCACATATATGGATGTTGTGCCCACACAAAGGTTAAATTTTTACACAACTTCTGTATATGCATATATTTTCCATATATGTGCACAACTTCTGTATATGTGCATATCTTTTGCATATGCTCATATCTTATGTATATATGAAACTTTCAAATATGTTCATATCTTCCATATATAAGTAACTTTTGTATATGCACATTATGGAAGATGCACATATACATAAGTAGTGTGAAACTTTCGTAATATGCATATATAACGACCTCCATATATGCACAACTTCTGTATATGTGCACATCTTCTATATATGAAAAACTTTCGTATATGCAGATATCTACTATATATCCGCAACTTCCATATTTGCATATTTATGGTAGATATGTGCACATATGAATATTGCGCATATACGAAATATGTGCATATACGGAAGTCACACAACTTCTATATATGTGCATCTTCTATATCGCATATCTTTCGTATATGTGCAAATTTTGTATATATGCAACTTCTCTATATGGACAACTTTCATATATATGAAACTTTTGTATACGTGTTTATCTTCCATATATGCACAACATTAATATATGCACATAAATTTCGTATATGTGTATATATTGTCTATATGCACATATTTGTACACAACTTCAACCTTTGTATATAAAAATATTCCATATATTCACATATATTCCATATGTGCATAACTTTCAAATATACACATATACGAGATTTGTGCACATGCAGAATATATGTGCATAAAGGGAAGATATGCAATATAGAAGATGCACATATATAGAAATGGTGGGACTCTCGTATAACGGAATACCATGTGTATATGCACATATATTTTGTATATGCGTAGTTTATCATTTGTATTTGCACATATATGGAGGCTGTGCATATATAGTAGATGCACATATATAGAAGATATGCACATATATAAAAGCTACACATATGCAAAAAAAAAGGCGCATATACAGAAGTTGTGCACTACTTCTGTATATGCGAAACTTTTGTATATTTGCATATACAGAAGTTGCACATATATGGAAGATATGCACATATACGAAACTTGTACGTATAGAGAGGATGTGCACATATACAAAAGTTGCATATATATATAGAAGGTATGTGTATATATGGAAGTTATTTTAAATATCAACCTCTATATAGGTGCAACTTCCGTATATGTGCATATACGAATGTTGTCCATATATGGATGTTGCGCATATATAGTGGCTGAAGTTGCACATAAATTATGTATATGTGCATCTTCCATATATGCATATTTTATGCATATGCGCATCTACTGTATATGTACAAGTTCCATATATGTGCATATATGGAAGCTATGCATATACAGTAGTTGTGCACAACTTCAACCTCTCTATATATGTAGCTTACATATATGTGCAACTTCGGTATATGCGCATATATTTTGTTTTGTATATATGTGTTGACAATAATACTGAGAGGGGGGGGTGAATCAGTATTATCTAATTCTTTTACCAAATCTTTCTTATTTATATTTGAATTATTTTTGCATACCAATACCATAAATAATGAGCATGAACAAGAAAATCAGACAGTCACATCAAAGAACACCAGATATAAGGTGGAAACCCAATGTGGTGAAAACCACCTGCTGCAATATGTCTCTATCTTCTTTCAAATTAGAAACTCCTTTTACAATGATCTTGCACTGGTGCAGTCCTTTACCAGTACGCAGGCTGCAACCTGCTGAGAGGTACAACTCTCTCTCGTTTTTCAGTTTCTCCTGAAAGGGAGCTACAACCCCCTACTTCTTTTCAAGGACCACTTTTCATAAATTTTCAAACTGGATCCATATACATCAAATGATCATCAAGTACATGTACATAATACAGTCAGCTGTAATAACCAGATCAACAATAGCAGAACAGAACCCAGAACTCCTTTCAACAGAAAAATTCAACCAACAGAAGATCTTAACATAGATACGCGGTTCTTCCCTTACTGGCCTGCGTCGCTACGCAGCTAACCTTCTGCTTCTCTGCGTATACCCGCAGATCTCGTTCTTCTGGACTGCGTGGCTACGCTCTGCTCCTTTCACTGAACTGCGTATAGTACGCACCCAAAAACAATATCGCGCCGCGTACTTCTAAGAAAGTACGCACCCAGAAGAATAATCGCGCCGCGTGCTTCTCAGAAAGCACGCACCTGAACCAATAGCTCCCTGCGTACCTACGCACTGAGACTTCTCCACTTCTGCGTACCCACGCACATAGCCTTCGGCGCCTCTGCGTACCCACGCACTTAACCTTCGGCGCCTCTGCGTACCTGCGCACTGAACCTTCGGCGCCTCTGCATACCTTGGACTAGGGCTGAAATAACCTCAGATGCTCAGATCTGAACTTGTGCTCAAGAGATCACCCTTCGCCAATTCGCTTCTGACTTCTCCTTTATAAATCAATCTTTTAAGAACCGAGAACCCAATAGATCAAATCTTAAGATATTCAAAGACATAAAAGATACCAAAGCCAAATGATCTCCTTTGCTTTATATAGGCTAGCTCTTCCTCAAATCAAGGATCATGGGGCTCAATAATAATAATAAAATAATCAATACCGCGGGCCAAAACCATGATAACCCAATACAGTTGGCTAAATACCACTGAGAAACCCCACGGGTGGGTGCTTAACTGCCTTGGAATGTGTGCACTGGGGTACGCACCCCATAAATGGGTTACCAGCGTATTTGGACGCGGTCCCTGCACGGAATACCTGCGGGTACGCACCTTCTGAACTGTTCTCCTGCGTACTTCTTTATTTTCATCAAAATGAGAGCCATGCCATGGGTGTTTTCCATCAAGTACAACAGTAACATATAACCATACCAGAAACATAATGCCAACAATCTCCCCCTTTGGACTTTATGGCAACCTCAAAAACTTCAGCTTCATTCTCCCCCTTTGACATCAAGGGCAAAGGGTTATGCTCCCCCTAAGAACATGCTCCCCCTGAGTATGAACCAGATCTGTAATGAAGAACCATAATCCACCATGAAAGAGACAGAGACATATTGCAGCTACCTCCTTCTACACATCATCCATAATGCCAACAATGCATTATATGCTCCCCCTGAACCTGTACGGACAACCATCAAAAGAGATTCAACATGATGATGCATCAACAACTCCCAGCTTGTGCCTGAGGTATTCAAAGGCCTCCCTGGGCAATGGTTTGGTGAGAATATCAGCAACTTGTTCCTTAGAAGGAACATACTCTAATTTGACCTTTTGTTTAAGAACTTGTTCCCGAAGAAAATGATATTTGATCGGTATATGCTTTGTCTTCGAATGCATGACTGGATTCTTTGAAATGCTGATTGCACTTGTGTTATCACATAAGATGGAGACAGGTGGAGTAAAATCGATTTGAAAATCCTGCAAGGTCTGCATCATCCAAAGGAGTTGAGTGCAGCAAGATGCAGCAGCAACATATTCTGCTTCAGCTGTAGATAAGGCAATCGAACTCTGTTT
>APFE031650305.1:98589-110369 GCA_000404065.3 Pinus taeda | reverse complement strand
TTTATATATAAAAAGCTTTTATTTTTACCGTGCTCTCTTTTTGATAAAACCTTCTCACTCAACGTATATGAAGTCAGCGGATTTTAACATATAGCGAAAAAAAAAACAACTTTCGAATCTCTTTGCATATGTTTTAAAAACCTCTCAGCATTAAAACACTATACAAACCACGTGATATATACCGCGTCAGATTTTTAACACGCTGACACTTCTCTCGTGATGAGAGCATGCGTTTAACGCAATTCACATTGACAAACTGCAGCGTTACTCCGGTAACACCACGCTAACAAGGTCGACTTGCATGCCTGGAAAACGGTATAACCCAACGACTGTTAATGCGGTCCTTGTTATCTTGTGAGCGTCAATGCGTTATAACGCCTTGTAGGTAATCTACAAAGTGGGTTAACCATTAACTTCGCTTTGACACTAATTTGCTAGAAACGTAGAAGAGACAAAGCATGAATTCATACAGAAAATTGAGTTGCAAAATATGATACTTACAATGAATTTATTGGAAGGTATTTATATTTTCCAACTATTAATTTGATTCAACATTTTAATACTCAATTACTCAATTAACTCACTCTCTAAATTTAACCAGCTCCTTCACCCTGGAGTAATTATAGTTACAGTTTTTATTGATTAAAACATGATACTTACAATAAATCTATTGAAAAGTATTTATATTTTCCAACTATTAACTTATTCAACATTCCAATACTCGATTACTCAATTAACTCACTCTCTAAATTTAACCACCTCCTTCACCCTGGAGTAATTATCTTATTTTAAGACATATTACACATTACATTTTACCCTGTTCCCCGAAATCTGTCTCTCAAAGCTGCCAGTGCGATATGTATCTTATCCTAGAGAATGATTTTCGACATTAACGGTTCCAACTATTGAGATTCGCTTTACGTGCCATCTGCACCCATAGACCATATGGAGTATTACTCTTGTAGCCACTGGCAACCTAAAGCGACAGCCATTTCAGGTGATATATATTTTCTATTCTCTCCACTAATGTTATACTATATATAATTATTTGACGACTAATTGGAATTGAATACAAGCATCTCTTCAGAAAAGATGTCTGATCTATTACCATTAACATCAATAAAGATTCTTCTGGTGAATCTCTTGAGCATGTTTAAATTAGTTATCATGGTTAACAATGTACCTACCATCTCTGTCACTCGTCACAGTGGTAGAATTCGCAATTGTACAGAAACAACATTTATATTAAAAGGTTTCCAAATGTGTTATAAAAATTTAATCATTAATATTGGAATTCAAACTTAATATTCACAGATACAACCTTATTACAATCAAACAGATAATGTTGTATACAATTCCATCAGAATAATTTATCTTCAAAACTTGTAAATATATAACAACCTTATTTAATCATTAATATTGGAATTCAAACTTAATATTCGCAGATACAACCTTATTACAATCAAACAGATAATGTTGTATACAATTCCATCAGAATAATTTATCTTCAAAACTTGTAAATATACAACTAATTTCTCTTATTGATATTTTTAAGAAAAAATTAATATAAAAGAGAAAGGTTAATTTTTATTTAATTATTTATATTTATATATATATAAAGTGCTGTAATATCTCGCCACATTTTTAGACTAGTGAAATGATGGTGTTTTTAATATTAGTTTGACATAGAGTATTAAATAATTTTATTTAAAATAAATATAGTTAATTATTGAAAATATCTATGAATTAATTTTAGAGATAAATTGAATTCTTTACATCATAAATAGAGAAAACTAAATCGATTTATAATATTACTTGTTTATTTATTTTTACATTTTTTTTATATGTATTTCATTTAATAGAAAATCTATTAACGTTTTTTTTTGTTATTTTATTTTTAAAAATATAATTAAAATGAATTATTTTGTCTATAGAGATTTTATAATTTTTAGAATTACAAAATTTTAATTGGAATTATTAAATATTTTGTAGATATAGTAGAGTTTAACTTTTATTATAATATTGAATATTTTTAATAGCCCAAAGACCATTAGAAATGCCCTTACCTTGAAGCATGCTTCTGGCGCACTCCACAAGGGTCCTGTTCTTGCGTTCTGCTACTCCATTCTGCTGTGGAGTGTGTGGCACCATAAACTGTTGTATAATCCCATGCTGCTTGCAGAAGTTCATGAAATCATTTAACCTGTATTCCCCCCCTTGATCTGAGCGGAGAATTTTTATCTTCTTTGCTATTTGGTTCTCTATCTTTTTTTTTGTGTAAATCAGATAGTTATATTATATAACAAAATAGTGTACAAAAATTCTGCTAAAGCAGATGGACGACCGGGACAGACTACCTAACAAGACTAAAATGCCTGAGGCACACCACGCAGGGCGGCAGTGGCAGATCTTATTCGCGGACATCACGAGGTTCACAACATAGAAAACTGAGATTTTGACATTGTTAAAACCAGAGAAGGCCATAAGGAGCCGAAGACATCTACAAGAAGACAAAAAGAGCAGAGGCAGAGACTAGATATGCTTGCCCAACAGACTGATGGTGTCCAGGCCCATTTGAGCAATGTGGGTATTCACCCTGGCTTGCATAGCATTCAGTAAACTGTCGCCCTGCTCCGTGACATTTGTAGTCTGAGGGGCAGAAGGGCCCTGGTTGATGGTGTCTTTGAGCAGCTTGATAAGGAGAGTAAGCTTGCGGTCAATGACCTGGATGGCGTCCTGAACCCTGGTGATGCGGCTGTCCAGAGTGTTGTTGAAGTCCAAGATTTTGGCCATCTAAGCGTCAGTTAAGTTAACTTCCGTGATATTTTTCGGCCTTTCCTTATCCATGGATTCCAGTGCTTTGGCTATCAGTGTCTTAGTGCGCCAGCTTTCCGCTTTGGTGCGCACGAACTGAGTAGCCCTCTTAGATGGGGTACCTGGATCATGCAGCCAATTCACTTCTGCCGCAACCTCCTCCTCCGTTCGCCCTTTCTCTTCCTGTTTTACCTTGTCCTCCAGATCCGCCACCTTGCGCTTGTGCTTGGCAGTGGCTCTGGTCTCATATCCTCTCTTAGCTTCATAGAGGTCCTGATTCGCTGCAGCGCAGTGACTACCACCCGCATCCATGATTTCCCTGCTATGCCTTCTCCCACTGCACCGATTATCGTTTACAAAATTGTTTGCACCCTTCACTTGAACAGAAATGGGATAAACTGGGTTGCGATGTCTAGCTTTATAGCGTCTCCATTTATGAAATCGCCTGAGGGTGGTAGCTGTCCCGCTTAAACGTCGGGTACCGATGCCATAAATGGAAATTCGGTTTGCACAGACGAGGCCGATGCAGGCCGAATCAAAGAGGTAGTGGCTGCTCATGCCTTGATTGTCTTGATGCCAAGTATACTGTACGGTTGGAAGATCATAACGGTGATTGGAAGTTGCGAGGGTACTCTGAGTATCATCCTGCTGATTTCTTCTGTTCCGAGCTTCAAGTCCCTTTACTTCATTATGGTTTGACATAAATGTTCTGGGTGCCTTGCCTTGCAAATTCCTGCCAGAGGTGACGAATTGGCCAGTACCGCAGCAGTTGATTCGATCGTTTGAACCGTGACAATCGATATTTGTACTAGCATACCGCCGCCAGGACGTGCCTTGTCCTAGATGTTCTGTCACTCCATCACTGTGGTCATGATTATTGCTGATGCCAATGCTTTTTTCCTTCCGGTGCCTGGTGCTGGGGCCGTCACCCCTTAGGATGAATCGACGTGGATATTGTCCTTTTCCGCCAGCTGTGCGCATTTCACCTTGAGGGTAGGGCAGTCTACGTCCTGCCAACAACTGTTCGTGATGAGGTGCGGTGTGTCAGCCCCGTGGTTTGCCAGGAAATCTGCCACGCCATTAGCTTTTCTTCTGATAGATTGGAAGACAGTGCCTTTCAGGTCTGTTAGCAATTCTGCTATAACCTCGGTCGCCTTCGCCAGTCTCCAATGTTTGGTGACTTTACTGGTTTGAGTCCCTGCTTGGAGGCGCTTAGCCGCAGAGATTGCCAAATAGGAATCCCCCTCCACGATGAAATTACCCTGTCTGAAGGATCTGAGAATCTTTAGACCTTGCTCCATTGCTGCGAATTCTGCTTCATTGTTCGTGCATTCCCCCAACGACCTGAAAAAAATGTGGATTATGTCTCCTTTGTGATTACGTATGACTCCTCCGATTCCTGCAATGCCTGGGTTACCCCTCGAAGCTCCATCAAAGTTCAATTTGAGGCAAGCTTCAGGTGGAGGTAGCCACCTGTGAAGTTGAGAGGAAGTGAGGGTTTTATTTCCTCCGGCGGGGCAGCGACTGAAAGCTTCCAGTTGAAATTTCTTTAAAATGCGTAAGTCTTTTCCCGTTGGTTTATCATTTGGGTCAATTTTGCATTTTTCCTTAACTAGCTGTTTGATGTTGTTTAATATGGATTCTTTTGCGCATTCAATACTTCGGTTCTCTTCTGTAAAGACTCGTCTATTCCTTTCTTTCCATATTGTCCAAGTAATGAAACCTGGGGTGCATTTCCAAATGCTGTCCACGCTGTTCATACTGGAGAAGTTTTTCCTCCAATTGGTAATCGAATCCTGAATTGAGTCCCTGTTTCGATCTGTGTCTTCCATTATTGCTTCCATCCATAGCCATAACTGGGAAGCCCATTCACAGGAGTTGAAGAGGTGATTCATCGTTTCCTCCTCCTGCAGGCACATGTGGCATTTTGAAGGTCCCTGAAATCCTTTTTTTCGTAGGTTCTCCCAAGTTAGAGTCCTCTTCTGCATAAGAAGCCACAAAAAGGTTCTTATTTTCGGCCATTGAAAGTTATCCCAAATTTTTCCGGCCCAAGGCACAGTTTCGGGATGTTCTTCTTGTTCGATTATGCTTCTTGCTTCTTTAAGCGAAAATTCCCCGTTACCTTTTGGTCCCCATCTCAGCTTGTCATTTTCAACAGCTATTCTGATCTTTCTTTTGCGAATTTGTTGGTTTAGGTCCTGGATAGCATCTTGAGGCACTCCATTCTGGTCTGGGTTGAAAACTTTCCACTCTCTCCACTCCGGGTCTTCACTGTGGGAGTTCGAGTAGTGGTTGACTCTGCTGTGGCCCTCTGTTTGGTAAGCTAGCTTAAGGGGTTGGAGGGTGGGAGAATCAATTGTCGGAGATTGCTGCCAAGCATCTTCCCAGAAGAGAGCTTGTGTTCCATTTCGAATTTCCCAGAAGCTGTGATCCTGGATAATGCTTCTGTTAGCTTGAGCATGATTCCATATAGGGGATCTGATGGGGGAGTCCTGCAATCTTATGAGATCCAGATTGCATCCGGTCGGCCTGTATTTCTCCTTCCAATGACTGGCCCAAGGGAGGGTGGTGTTTGAAATCCACTTCCACCAGATTTTGGCTCCACAGACTCTGTTGGCAATAGAGAGATCAACCAGATTCAGGCCTCCCCTGTTTTTTGGTCTACAGAGTTTTTTCCAGGCCACCAGCAACCATTTCTTCTTCTCACTGTTTCCACTCCATAGGAATTAGCGCTGAATACTTCTTATTTGATCTAGGACTCCCTTAGGAGCGGGAAGGATTGAGAGCATGTATTGGGGTATGGCTTGGAGGATAGCTTTTGTGAGCACTAGTCTGCCTGCAAAATTCAGAGCTCTATTGGTCCAGTGTTTGCATCTCCTTTCCATATTGGCCAAGATTTTTTCCCAATGATTCTTTTGCCAAGGTTTGAGGGTGAGGGGGGCACCTAGATATCTGGAGGGTAATGAACCAATTCTGAACCCCAGCAGTCTGGAGAGATGAGATTGAACCGCTTGATGGGTGTTGAAAAAAAAGATGGTAGATTTGGAGAAGTTAATCTCCATACCCGAGGCTCTGCTAAAAAGATGGAGAATATCTTTGTACGCGGTGGCTTCTTTCACAGTGGGGGTACCATGGAGCATGGTGTCATCCACGAATTGTTGATGAGTGGTGGCGGGGCAGGATCTGATAGGCTGTAAACCTCTGATCTGGCCATCTTCTTTTTTCTTGGCAATTAGTCTACTTAGGCCTTCCATAAGAATGACAAACAGGAAAGGTGAAAGAGGATCCCCTTGTCTTATGCCTCTTGAAGGGCTGAAGGGCGTGGAGGGAGTGCCATTCACTAGGACAGAATATCTCGTGGATTTAATGAGTTCTAATACCCATTTGATCCACGGTTGGCTGAAGCCAAAAGCTTTTAAAATAGCTTCCAGGTAAGTCCAACTCACCTTATCATAGGCTTTGGATAGGTCCAACTGTATTAGCATTCCAGCAACTTTCCTTGAATGGAGAGAATGTATCATTTCTTGGGCCAGCAAAATGTTGTCCAGAATCTGCCTGCCTTCCACATAGCCGGACTGTTCCTGCGAAATGATGCCTGGGAGGATGATCTTCAGCCTGTTGGCGATAAATTTGGATATGATCTTATATATCACGTTGCAGAGGGCTATTGGTCGGAACTTTTCTGGAGTGTTGGCCTCCTCTTCTTTGGGAACAAGAGTAATAAAAGTTGAATTTAGAGATTTAAGGATAGTTTTAGATCTTCTTGAATCCTCCACGATTTCCCAAATGTCATTCTTGACAATTTCCCAGCAGACTTTGTAGAAATTGATGGTGAATCCGTCTGGTCCCGGCGCTTTGTCATTAGGCATGCTCCTGACTGCCTCCTCCACCTCTTCCATAGTGATCCTCTTCCTTAGGGACCAATTCTGCTCCCCTGTGATTGAGTTGGGAATGGCATTGGTTATTTCTTGAATGGTTGCCTCCCTGTTGACATTCGGTTCTCGAGCTATGTTGCTGAAGTGATTTGAAAGTAGATCTGAGATGTCCTTGTGATTTCTGAGGATTTCTCCTTCACTATTCTTCAGTTCTAGGATCTTGTTGGTATTTCTGTAGTCCATTGCCGTCCTATGAAAAAATTTAGTATTCTGCTCTCCTTCCTTTAGCCACAACACCCGCGATTTCTGTTTCCATAATGTCTCTTCCTGCTTGCATCTGGTGTGCCACTGTTGTGTTAGCTCTTTCTCTTGTGCACATGAGTCCTCATCTCTTCTGCCTGCTATCCCCTCTTTGTGAATTTGTTCCAGTTTTTGCTCTATGGTTGCTTTTTCCTGAAAAATATTCCCAAAAACTGTTTTGTTCCAATCTTTTAATTTTAATTTGATGTTTTTGAGTCGTTTTTGCAACTTGAACATTTTGGACCCTTCTTCAACTAAGGGTTCAGCCCACCATTTTCCCACCATGGTGAGAAAATTGGGGTGTTCGATCCAGAACTTCTCGAATCTGAAGGGTTTGTTCCTGGGGGTTCCTGGAACCTCGACAATAAGGGAGATCGGCCAGTGGTCAGATCCTCCGGTGGGCAGAATGTTTGACTCCACATTTTTTCCATCTAATAATAAGTTCTCTGAGACAAGAGAGCGGTCCAGTCTTGAGGAGATCAGATTTTCACCACCCCGTCTATTATTCCAGGTAAAATTACCTTGTTTGGGGTACACATATACTAAACTTGCATTGTCAATGAAGTCTTTAAATTTTTCCCCATCCCTATTAAGCTTCCGGAGCCCTCCTTTTTTCTCCATGAGGGAGGTGATCATATTGAAATCCCCTCCCAAGATAAAGTTCGCTTTTGGGTGTCTTTCCATAAGTTTATTCAAGGATTTTAGGAAAACAAGTTTATCATCTAACCTCTGAGGACTGTAGATATTAATATAGAGGAAAGAGGAAGAGTTACCTGTAAGAAGCATCTCCATAGCCAGGTAGTTCTTGCTTGCTTCAGCTGCAACTAGCTGATATCTCCTGGTGTCCCAGAAGGTTGCTAACCCTCCTTCGCGCCCTTTGCTTTCTATCTCTAGAACTTCAAAGTTTCTACCTAGTTTGATTCGTAATTTTTCAATGAGATCTTTGTTGCATTTTGTCTCTTGTAAAAACAACATATTAGGATTGTTTTTTCCCATCTGTCTCTTTAGGAGTCTTTGTTTATTTTGACTATTCATACCTCTTGCGTTCCAGGATACAATCTTCATGATTAACTAGATTTAAGGAAGGACAGGTACTCACTTAACTGCTTGATCTGACCTGCATTGATCAAGATCTCCCCCAGCTCCTGCAAGTGTTCCCCATTTGATTTGCGTCCTCTACGGCGTTTGTGTACTGAGCCAGAGATTTTGCCTAGAGCCGTTCTGTGTTGATCGCTGCCTCCTTTGATGACACCTAGTTTGTGCTTCTGTTTCTCCATGATGTCTTTTTGCCGTGCTATGAAGAGGTCCTTGACCCTTCTTATCTCTTCCTCCGGCGCTGTTTCAATCCCGTTGGTTTTCCATTTATCCACAAGAACTGATAGATCTAAACCTGCCATAGCTAGTGTTTCATCTAGCTCCTGATCTTCACTCCCCGCTTCGCTGGTTAACATCGTTGTTTCGTAGTCCGACTCCTCTGTTCTGTCTTGCATTTGGACTTCATTGCTAGGATTCCCGGTTTCTTTACCTTCCGCTTGGGGGTATCCCTGTCCTGCTTGCTCTGTTTCTTTATCGGTGGTGTTCTTTTTTTCCTCTGAGTCAGTCTCCGGGTCTAGATATTCAAAAGGATTGTTGAAGATGTTTTTCCTTGTGTCTCCTTTGACATTCCTTCTTCTGTAGGCCCTTTGCCTGTACTTTGGTTTGATAAAGTTGCTTTGATCTTTGTTGTTCTGGGTTTTGTCTTCTACTTCTTCCTTCTGGTTCAAAGGACAGTCTCTCATCAGATGTCCATGCTCATGACACTTTCGACACCTGAAGGGTATTTGCTCATAATCTAGCGCTTGAAAGTATTCCTCGTCCCTGTACTCCAGCCAAACTCCTTCATGAAGTGCTCCGGAGACATCCATTTCGACACAGATTCTTGCACAGGATGTGTATCTTTTCTGCAGGGTGGCTTCCGAAGCTTTGACAAACTTACCAAGCTTGTCCCCTATTTGCTTCAGGGCATTCAACCACCAGTAGTCGATCGGGAGAGAAAAGAGTCTTATCCAAACTGGGACGCGAGTGAAAGATTCTTTTTCCGGGACAAAGTTCGGCTGCCAGGGTCTCATGTATAACCCTGCTGAGGCTAGAAAGTACGGGCCGCCCTCGAAAACCTTATCTTTGTCTTCAATGCTAGTGAAAACGACAGTGAAAAAACCTCTTGCTCCTAGATGTAACTGCACATCTCCTTTCGGCCTCCACATCTGCCTTATCCATTGGCAAAGAGTCCTCTCCGTTGGCCAGATTCCCATGAATCTGCAGATGATGGCATGTTCAGCCATGTGCTCCCTGTAGGTTTGGATCTCCGGGTCAGAGATGGTCACCCGTAAGCTATCATTTTTCTTTGGCTTACAGGCACTACTGGTGGCCTGATACTTGTTGGGGGTAGCGTTGGTTTCCCCCTCCTTTTCCGGCTGCTTCTTGTGGCTGTCTACTTGTTCGTTGTCTGTATGTGGTTGCGCTTCCTTCTTTCCCGAGGGCTGAGACTTCTCCTCGGTATCCTCTTGATTGCTGCCCTTTTCCTGTTCCTCTGAAATTCTGAATTCTGCAGAGAAGACAGTCTTGTCAGACATCATTGGTGTTTTCTCCTTTTTGTTTCTACTGTTCAACATTGAACTATTCTGACCCTCTATTCTGACTCCTTCCTTCATGTTCTGCATTCATTTCTGCAGGATGACCTGTTTGAAAGTAGGGGTCCCACTGGACCCCTCTGCTCCCATCCAATCCGACAGAGAACGCCCCTTTCGAAACAGTGCTGCCAGTCTTGATCTATGGTGCTCCAGGCCTGTAACAGTTGCTGCCCAGGCGGAACCCTAGCTAAACCCTAAACCTTAACAGTCGCCATTATTCCCCAGAGTGCCATTCACAAGCCATGGATTCGTTTATCTTCTTGTTCTCTTGCGCCGATTCTTTGGTTCTCTATCATCACTTTAAATTCTTTAAAATATCTGAAAGCTTGACTCTTGTTTCTTAAAAAATATACCCAAGAGAACCTAGTGCAATCATCTATAAACAGTAGAAAGTAGTATGCACCTCCTAAGGACCTAGTCTGCATAGGTCCACAGATATCTGTATGCACTAGCTCTAGGATGTCTCTTTGTTTTCTGTTGTCATGCACAGGGAATTTATCTCTATGCATCTTCCCTAGTTCACAACAATCACATTCCAATTTGACATTATGTAAAGCAGGAATTCCATCGACCATACCTTTATTTTTAAGCAGGATGAGATCTTGTAGATTGATATGCCCAAATCTCTGATGCCAGAGATACTCAGTTGTTGATGTTGCTGCAACCATCGCCTGTTGTGGTATGCTCCTTGTATCCATTCTATACAAATTCCCACACGTACTCCTGTAGCAACTGTCTCTAATTAGCTATCCTGAATGACACATCCGTTCTTGAAGAATTGTACCTGCATGTCCTGGTCTGTTATCATAGAGACAGAGATCAAATTCTTTTTGATTCCTGGAACATATAAAACATTTTTGAGATGTTTGATATCACCACTTGGTAATTTCACAAGAATATCTCCACAACCTTTGATCTCATACCCACTGTCATCACCCAAATAAATTTTGGATCCACATGCAGATTCTTCAAGAAACTCAAAATATTCTTTCTTACCAGTCATGTGCGAGGATGCGCCTGAATCGACATACCATGTATTGTCATCATCTCCTCTTGATGCAGATAGTGCACAGTCGACTGTAAATAGCCTAAGATCATAACTGTGATCTTCATCTTCTTCTTCAGCAAAACAACCTTGATGTTTCTTTTGTTTGCTTCTCCTTTCATCGGCTTGCTTCTTGTAACATTCTCTGATCTGGTGACCAGCCTTTCCACAATAAAAACATCTCTTAACATAAATATCAGTCATACCTCTAGATGATTTCCCTTGAAAGGAGTTGGCTCCTTTCTGCTGCTGCTGCGGTTATTGTTGCTGTTGTTGGTACTGGCGCTGCTTTCCTCTGTGCTGTATTATCTTCGCCATCAGAGCAAGATCATTGCCCTGAGTCTTTAGATTCTGTCGTCGCTCCTCCTCCTGGAGCAGAATCGCTGTCAGTTCATCAAACAAGGGGGCTTTCTCCCTTGCTGACAATGCTGAGATGAATGTCTGATATTCATCTGTCATTCTGTTCAGTGTAAGTGTAACCAGATCTGAATTTGATACCTTCTCTCCAATGGCTCCCAGTTGGTCTTTCAGATCCTTAACTCTGGCCATGAATCCACCAACTGATTCATTCTCGCCCATCTTTAGTGCAAACAATTTCCCTTTGAGTGCTAGAACACGATTTGAGTTCTGTGTCTCGTACAGACCCTTGATCGTATTCCAGATGTCCGCGGCCGACTTGCAGTCTCGAATATGAGGGATAATGTTGTCTTTGACAGACATCTTCAGTGTTTCCTTTGCCTTTGTTTCTCTATTATCCCAGTCCTGTTCTTGGGTTGCATTTCCGGCTCTCTGTTCATTTCCCAAGACGATCGACCACGCGTTCGCACTCTCCAGCAAAGTTTGCATTTTGAACTTCCAGTTGGAGAAATTCGTTCCATCGAGCTTGCCAGACTCGTGGAGGTATGATTCCAAACTGTTGTTCATTTTCGCCCAACTGAACACTTAAGTCTGCCACCACTGGGCAAGTCCGATCTGCTGCCACTGAACAGATCACGGACTTCACTTCGCCACCACCGGGCAGATCTGATCTGCTACCACCGAGCTGATCAAGGATCTCACTTCGCCACCACCGGGCAG
>APFE031650305.1:78084-89214 GCA_000404065.3 Pinus taeda | reverse complement strand
GTGGTGATAAAATGTCTTGATGTAGATGTTATGTAAAATATTTTAATGTAAACTATGTACATATTATATATTGTGTTAAAAAAATTATGTATATATCATTAAAAAACTTTTATGGTTAAATCTTTTGAAGTGGTCTCAATATTTTATAATTTGATCCTCTATATATCCTATATATCATTTAAAAATACCATTTAAGCAATGAAATTTTGCACGCTAAAGAAGTTTGCAGGTGAAGAAATTTGATCCCTATAGAAAAAATGGTTCTTTTGGTCAAAATCTACCAATACAATTTTAAGCAAGACTGAGATTTATTGTTCTCTAAAATGCATTTTTGAATGCATAAATTGCATTTAGCACCCTAGAAACCTTTAAGGGGCTTAAAATTTGCAAACTAAACAATTTAAACTTATAATTTTTAAATCTCTAAAAGATTGGGTTAATTAACCAAAAATGACCAAAAGGAATCATTTATCTATAGTTTAGCAATATATATATATATATATAAATATAAATAATTTCCACTGTAATTGTTATAGAAGTATTATAAATTCAATGTTATTATATTTGTGCTTAGATGTGAACATAATTATAATTAATAATTTAATTAATATGATACTCAAGATTTCCACTCAAAAAAGGTTTTGCACCTCAAGTAATTGATCCCTCTAGAGTCCTTGATAGATTCTGAGTAAGATGGATCTAGCCATCATATAATCATGTAGAAGAAATAACTGACTTTCTAGATTATAAAAATAAGTATTCTCTAAAATTAATGTTAAAAATAATAATTCAAAAAATTAATTATATATAAAAAATTTAATATACATTATTAATGATGATGTTGGTGATTAGCATTCACTAAAACAAATATGGTCCAGTAAGAGATTACTAAAAACCTTTTAATTTTAACATTTTATTTCCATGCTTGAAAAGAAGTAAGGGAAGGGTTCCAAGTGTTCAATTTCCATAAGGGAAATCGCAGTAGTCTATAACGCGACTTTTTGAAAGCCTTTCCGGGGGATTTTTCCGGTCAAAATCCGACAGCAATTCATTGGAATCCCATGTTTGATAGCTAGTTTCTGCACAATCAATGGCTCCCAAGGGTTTTTCAGGGCGCCGAATCCAAATATGCAGTTAAAAAACCATTTTAACTGCTAAAAATCAAGATTTAACCTCATTTCTTCCGCCGGATTCCGTCACCGGAATCTCCAAAACGTCGCATTATAGACAACTCCAGGGAAATCTATGTATTCCATTAATCAAATATGATATTGCATATATACAAGAATATTGTCTCAAGATAGGAAAACTATCTTGGACACACAATCTGTTGGTTGAGAGAATATCTCAACCACACACAAATTTAGGAACATAGTTTGGAACAAACTCCTCTAGATAGAAAGAATCAAAATTGAGAAAAATAGGAATTACATATTCGAACACACCCACTTAATGAGTACCTATCTCAATATCAATCTACAAAGTCTAGTTGTGTTCAAACATAACAAAATAATAGGTTGATGTCCATATAAAGGAGCAACTGTTCACCAAAATGCATGGGTGCTAACTGCTGCAACCACCACACTTGTAGGATGCCCTTCACATACATGGTTTTGTCAACCATTATAATTGCATACATGTACCTATAGTTGTAAATCCCCTTCCAATATCATCATGGGTTTTATCAAATTGCCCGTAACTATGCTCTAGATTTTATTAGATCACCCTCAACCATTCCTTGTGCTCAACTGGAGATACGTTGAGACCTGTGAGAAAATAAATTTCCCCTGTGAGTAAGGTATGTCACTCCCGACTACCTAGACTCTGAAACTGTGAGCACTGAGGCTCCTATGTTGCCATTGGGGCACCATAGCCATGAAGGTTCTGCAGTCACTAGGGCTCACCAAAGACACGACTCAATGAGGCCGAGGGTTTTCTTGGCTAACCCTAAACCATGCTAAAAGGAATCTCTCCCACTTCACTCTTACACGTGGTTTCTGGCTTATGACAAACCAACACTACAAATACAAAGTGGTTTTTAGATTACCACGAGCTATATGGGGGTACACATGCCTCGTTAGGCTTACATTACTGATGTGACCCAGTCCACGCTTGCATGTAGCCTTGGCTTTACACTTGTTTCGGGCTTTATGACATGGTGTGTTTGGTTTTTTGTTTTGGCGGTTATATGCAAATATGGATAACAGATATTTTACTTGGAATCTGGGAACAATTTAATGAGTTAGTAAATGCTCACCTACGGTCCTCGGGTCTAGTTCCCTCTGTTTGGTCTTTGCCCAAAATTCCTTTGCTTTCCGGTCATTCGCGATGGTTTTGTTCTGTTATGAGGCTCTGCAAGGGTTTGCTTGTCACAACTTATGGTTTTCGCTCCGGCGCATATAGCAATCTCTGGTTTTTCTTTGGGTATGGCTGTAAGGGAATGCTGGCCTTCCAAACTTGTTTGTGTGGTTGTTAGTGGACTTCTCTTGTGGCATGAGTCTGTCTTGGCTTTGGAGGTGCGCTTGCTCGAATTCTTTTCACATAGTAAGTTCTTGGTCTCGTTTTTTCGTTCTTTTGCAGTTTGGTTTCAGAATCTGGTCTTTCGGCCAATGATTGTCACTTGTTTTTGTTGTTATTGCCCTTTGTCTCTGCTACGGTATGTAAATCGGTTAACTTCTAGTGCCCACGAACTTAGGTGACAACATGATGATCTTCCGCGGCTAGAAACCAAGTAAATAGTTCCCTCCTTGATTTGGTTAACCTTCTTCTGGTATTGACACTGACCAAGCCTGCTCCTTCTGTCTCAGACTCCTTCAATTCGTCGGTGGCTCTGTTTTGCAAGCTCCTTGGTCCGGTCGCACTCAGGTACGTTATATTTTCCTTCTACTTCTATTTGGCTTCGATTCAGGTCTCGTTGTACAAGTATGCTAACTGGAATTCGTTTGGTTTGTGTAGGTCAATGGTTCGACCTGGATACGCGGATTTCTCACGGTTTTGGTCTCCAAATGTGGTAACCCTCTGCCGGTAGGCTCTGCCTCTTAAAGTCCGTTAATTTGCAGTTGGGGTCTTTGAGTCTCTATAGGGTTTGTCACTCGTCGTCTTGTAGTTGTGTTCAATCTGAATTGCTTTCACAAATGAAGCTTAAGTCTGGCTTCAATTTTTGTTTTGGTTGGTTGTCCATTTGGGTTAAGGGTGTTCCCTATTATCAAACCCTAGGCTAGGGTTTGTCCGTTCTGTGGATGTTGGCACTTGTTTTTGTTTATGAACGAATGTAATATTTATGTGGTTTGAAACAACAACAATATGAAAACAATTTATTGATCTCTGTTTGCTTATAAAAATATAAAGATTCGTCCGAAATTACCTTTTCTATGGTTTGTTTTCTCCAGCACTCTGTTTTCGGTATTATCTTCCCGGTGGTCTCGCTGTACTTTACTATTCTGGCTGTGGATTCGTTTCGTTTGTTCTTCACTCTAGTTATGGACGTAGGTATAAATTCGATATTGTTTGATGTTCAGTGAGGACCAAAGAAAACACGACCTATAGTGGTCGTTCTCTATCTGCTAGAATTGTATCAACAGTTCAATGAATGAAATAATACTGGCACAGTATGTAGGCAATGACACAGATGGACAATTAGAAAAAAAATACGTTCTGTCTCTTTTTATTTCTTGATTTTGGAGAAATGTTGAACCTTTTCCCTGTTTTACATTGCTCTATTTATACATCTTTTGTTTACAGTTAATTGAAACTGTAATTTCTTTCAGTTAAACAAAAATAATATAGTTGTGTAACTACTAGCTCTCAGTTCAGTTTTCGTGACAAGATCTTCGTTTAGACAATTTTGTCTTTCCTCTTTAAGTTGACAGAACAATTACTAAACTTTTGTTTATTACTGTTGGACGAATAACACCCTAACCGACCAATAACTTTTGACTAACACAATAATTAAAAGAAAGACAAAACAAAATCCTAATTCATGTCCTAAACATAAAAGACAATCCAAATTCTAAATCAACTTTCCAACCTGGCAGAGACTTCACTCGGTCATGGTGCCCTAGCTAGATGCTCCTGCATCAGGATCCCCGGGTAAAAAGAAATCATGGCTCCGGTCCATGAGCTTCTCGACTGAAGAACCTGTCTGTTCAATCTGCCTGGCATCAAGCCACGAAGTGTCCTCAATAGGACGATTCTTCCACTTGACCAGGTATTGCAGATACTCCTTCTGCCGAGTTCGTTTAGCCACCTGAGTGTCGAGAATGCTCTTGATCTCGGGAGGTTGAACGTAAGGCATCTGTCACTTCCAAGCTTCTCCTCCATCCTGGGTATTCCGTGTAGACTGCATGGTTCCATCTTCTTCCTTCTCTTCTGGGTCAATCTGCCTGGCATCAAGCCACGAAGTGTCCTCAATAGGACGATTCTTCCACTTGACCAGGTATTGCAGATACTCCTTCTGCCGAGTTCGTTTAGCCACCTGAGTGTCGAGAATGCTCTTGATCTCGGGAGGTTGAACGTAAGGCATCTGTCACTTCCAAGCTTCTCCTCCATCCTGGGTATTCCATGTAGACCGCATGGTTCCATCTTCTTCCTTCTCTTCTGGGTCAGCCGTGTAGGAGAACAGGTCTGCTACGTTAAAGATAGGTGAAATGCCTATTCCGGGTGGCAACTGTACCTCGTAGGCATTCGCCGAAAATTTTTGAAGGACTTTGTAGGGTCCTACCTTCTTATACTTTAATTTATTATATGTACCCTTAGGGAAGCGTTCTTTGCACAAATGCATGTGGACTTCATCCCCCACGTTAAACTATACTTCCCTTCTCTTCAAATCTGCTTGTTGTTTATACTTCAGGTTGTTGTCCTGCAATTTAATTTTTACCTGTTCATGCAAATCTCTCATCGCATTAGCGAAATCTTCACCATCTGTGCTTCGCCTCTCCTGAAGTCCAAGATCCCGCAATTCGTGCACTCCACGAGGATGCATGTCGTACAGGATCTGAAATGGGCTGAAGCCTGTGCTGCGGTTAGGCGAGTCGTTATAAGCGAACTCTGCCTATGCAAGCACTCGATCCCACATCCACAAATTCTCTCCAACTAGGCTTCGTAGCAGGTTTCCTAGACTACTCCTGTTTACAACCTCTGTTTGACCGTCAGTTTGCAGGTGATAAGCAGAACTGTAACTTAGCTATGTGTCCATTTTCTTCCACAAGGTACGCCAAAAGTGTCCCGTGAACTTCACATATTTGTTCGAAAGGATAGATTTAGGCAATCCATGTAACCTGACAATCTCAGTGAAAAACAAGTGGGCTACGTGGGTGGCATCACTGGTTTTTCTACAAGGAATAAAATGCGCCATTTTTAAGAATCTGTCCACTACTACCATTACTGAGTCATAACCTCACTGTGTCTTAGGTAGACCTAAGACAAAGTCCAAGCTGACTGAGTCCCACGGTCTGCCTGGAACAGGTAACGGTGTATAGAGTCCCGTGTTTTGGCTGTGACCCTTTGCTAACTGGCACACATTACATCTGGCCACAAATCGCTGTACATCTCTCCGCATCTTTGGCCAAAAGTAGAAATGACTAAGCTGCTTGAGTGTCTTGTCCATGCCGAAATGTCCGGCTAGACCTCCATTATGCTTCTCTCGAATAATATTCTCCCTTATCGAGCAGTCAGGTATGCACAACTGTCCTCCATTAAACAACAACTTCTCCTGTAGATTGTAGTCCAACCAAGGACTGTTATCTCTCACTAAGGGATTATGACATGCCTCATAGGCCTCCTTAAAATCTGTATCAATCTGGTATAAGTCTTGTAAGTGTTCAAAACCCAACACCTGCACAGTGCTTTTTTGCAGAAGTAGAGCTTTCCTACTTAGCGCGGCCGCCACCTTGTTGGCCTGCCCGCTAATATGCTTCAATACGAAGTTGAAACTCTGCAAATACTCCACCCATTTGGCATGTTTGTGGTTCATCTTGTGCTGTTGCATTACATACTATAGTGCAGAATTATCTGAAAACAACACAAATTCATTTCCCAATAGATAATGCCTCCAGTGTTTTAATGCCTGTATAACAACATATAACTCCTTATCATACGATGAATATTTCTGGCGACTTTCATTCAGCTTCTTGCTGAAAAACGCTACAGGCTTATCCTCCTGGCTGAGTACAGCTCCAATTGTTGTCCCGCTAGCATCACAGCGAACCTCAAAAAGCTTCTTGAAATCTGGCAATCTGAGGATCGACCTCTCAGTGATCTTTCTTTTTAACAACTAGAAACTTCTCTCCGCTGCTTCTGTCCATCGAAAAGGTTGGTTGGCCTTTTTAATGGTGTCCAACATAGGTGCACAAATTTCGCTAAAATTATTTATAAATTTCCTGTAAAAACTCGCTAGTCTATGAAAGCTACGTACCTCAAATAAATTTTTCAGAGATGGCCAATTCACTACCACTACCACCTTCTTCAGATCCATCTTCAGTTTGTTCTCTACTATTACAAAACCTAAATAAATCAATTCCTTCTGCAGAAAGGTACATTTCTTCAAATTTATTAGCAATTTAGTCTGTTGTAATTTCTCCAGCACTTTCCGTACGTGTTGAAGGTGTTCTTCCCTTGTCCTGCTAAAAATAAGTATGTCATCCAAGTATACTATCACAAATTTCCCAATGTACTCCTTCAACATCTCATTCATTAACCTCATGAATGTACTGGGTGCATTGCTCAGTCCAAATGGCATGACCAGCCATTCGTACAGTCTCTCATTCATCTTAAAGAATGTCTTCCATTCGTCCCCCTCTCGTATCCAAATCTAATGGTACCCGCTCTTCAAGTCTATCTTAGAGAAATATGCTGCCCCACTTAAACAATCCATCATATCATCCATCTGTGGCAGTGGAAACCTATACTGGGTGGTGATCTTGTTGATGGCCCTTGAGTCGGTGCAGATCCGCCACTCTCCTCCCTTCTTGGGAGCGAGAACTATTGGGATTGCACAAGGGCTTAAGCTTTCCCTTATCAATCCCTTGTCCAACAGTTCTTGCACCTGCTTCCTAATCTCTTCATTGTCTTTGGGGTTCATTCGGTATGCCACTTTGTTCGACAAACTGGCTCTGGACATGAAGTCAATATGATGACTTATGCTCCTTTTGGGGGGTAACTTGTCTGGCAAGTCATCTACCACTATATCCGTAAATTCCTGCAACATTTGTTGGATTTCTGTAGGTAAATTTGATACCTTTGTATGAAACAACACTGTCCTTGCTTTCTTTACAACTGCATAACCTATCTCGCTATCCTCAACCTGTTTCAGAAACTGTTTTCCACTAACCAACAATGTTCTTGGCTCACTTGTCTCTGCTGTCCCTTCTTCCTTGATGGGCACAAGTGTATGCTTGATTCCATCCTTAACAAATTTATAACAATTCGTCAATCCATCGTGTACCACTTTCCTGTCATACTGCCAAGGCCTGCCTAGCAGTATGTGACATACATCCATCGGCATGATGTCACAAACGATTTTATCCTTATATCTGCCTATTTGAAACTCCACCTCGCAATGTTCATCCACCAGCAACTGATGCCCTTCTTGCAACCATGAAACTCTGTAAGGGTTGGGATGTTTCAAGCGCTTCAACTCCAAATTTTCTACCATTTCTATGGACACTAAGTTATCAGTACTACCATTGTCAATAATTAACTTACAACACTTACCTCGTGACTTACAAATTGTTCTAAACAAAGCCTTCCGCTGTGTCCGTTTGGTGACCTCCTTGACTGGTTTTAACAACACGTTATGCAACACAAGAGATTCCCCTGTCTCTGGAGCATTTTCTGCTTCTTGGGGAGGTGCCACTGCTTCCTCTGGTTGTGCCACATATGCACCTCACTGTCCAGCTTGATCTACTTCTGGACACTCAAATGATCGGTGTCCCCATTTATGACACTTATAACACTGATAACCAGCCCCTCTACCTTGGCCATTTCCCCTGCCTTGTTGGGATGACCTACCGCCTCTCGTGCTATCACCTCTGTCTGCTGATCCAGAAGCTTTGGAACTGTTGCCTTCCTCATTCTACTGGCAGTCCGACCTCTGCCATATGACTGGCCTTTTCCCCTGCCGGCTCCTCGTCCTCTCCGGGCATTCTGCCTTCTAGTAATTTTCTCTTCAGCTTTCATCGCACTCTGGTACGCTTCCTTAGTGTTCTTTGGAGACAAAATACTAATTTCATCTAAAATATCTAACCTAAACCCATTAACATACTTGGCTTTTCTTTCCGTAGTATCCTCTGTATATCCGGCTCGCAAATTCACTCGATAGAACTCCTCCATGTACTCCCTCACTGTCATTCCTTTTTGTTTCAGATTCTGCACCTGCCTGTGCAGTGCAATTTAATAGTCCTTCGGCAGAAACTTGCCCTTTAACTTGGCCACCATCCTTGACCAGGTTTTAATCGGCAACTTGTTCAATCTTTTCCTCTCGTTCTGGACACTATCCCACCATAGGGCTGCGTGTCCCTTCAATTTCGTCGCAGCGAACCTAACTCTGTGGTCTTCACTGACTTCCTCGCACTCAAAATACTTATCCATCTCACTGATCCAATCCAATAAAACTTCGATAGGCAGGCTGCCATCATAAGTCAGGAGTTCTAGCTTGGGTTTACTGCTTGCCATTAAAACAGATGTCAATAATCTCACTTTTGGGCTCTCACCTTCTGGTCCATCTGCTGCTACTTCAGGTTCCTCTTCGTTGTCATCACCTATTTCCGGGTCTCTTCTTCTCCCTGCCTCCAAACGGGCAGAAAGAATTCAAATTTCCTCTCCCAATCCTTCCTGTGCCAACCTTCGAGCACCTCTGCCACGACCCCGCCTTCCTCTCTCCATTCCTCCAACTAACATAAACAACTGCTCTGATACCACTCTGATGTGACCCAGCCACGCTTCCACGTAGCCTTGGCTTTACACCTGTTTCAGGATTTATGACGTGGTGTGTTTGGTTTGTTGTTTTGGCGGTTATATGAAAATATGGATAACAGATATTTTACTTGGAATCTGGGAACAATTTAATGAGTTAGTAAATGCTCACCTACGGTCCTCGGGTTTGGTTCCCTCTGTTTGGTCTTTGCCCAAAATGCTTTTGCTTTCCGGTCATTCGCGATGGTTCTATTCTGTTATGAGGCTCTACAAGGGTTTGCTTGTCACAACTTATGGTTTTCGCTCCGGCGCATATGGCAATCTCTGGTTTTCTTTGGGTATGGTTGTAAGTGAATGTCGGCCTTCCAAACTTGTTTGTGCGGTTGTCAATGGACTTCTCCTGTGGCACGAGTTTGTCTTGGCTTTGGAGGTGCACTTGCTCAAATTCTTTTCACACAGTAAGTTCTTGGTCTCGTTCTGTCATTACTCTGCGGTTTGGTTTCGAAATCTGGTCTTTCGACCATTGATTGTCACTTGCTGTTGTTGTTATTGCCCTTTGTCTCTGCTACGGTATGTAAATCAGTTAACTTTTGGTGCCCATGAACTCAGGTGACAGCATGATGGTCTTTCGCGACTATAAACCAGGTAAATAGTTCCCTCCTTGATTTTGTTGACCTTCTTCTGGTATTGACACTGACCAAGCCTGCTCCTTCTGTCTCAGACTCCTTCGATTCATCGGTGGCTCGGTTCCGCAAGCTCCTTGGTCTGGGCGCACCCAGGTACGTTATATTTTCCTTCTACTTCTATTTGGCTTCGATTCAGGTCTTGCTATACAGGTATCCTAACTCATGTCCTAAACATAAAAGACAATCCAAATGCTAAATCAACTTTCCAATCTGGAAGAGACTTCACCCGGTCATGGTGCCCTAGCTCGATGCTCCTGCATCAATTACACATTCCAAATCTTGGAGTTACCAGGTACATACATTACAAAGACCACTACAAAACATCCAGACTTGCTTACTAATAAATGTATGTGACACTTAATACACCATGAGTTTGCTTTATTTCAACACACAATCTTTTACCTTGTTTGTCCATCTATTGTTGCATCAACCAACTTCTTCTAGAATCATACGTAGTGTTTTCATCTTGAATATTTCTAACTTCAATTAGCAATTGCAAGAGTGATCAATTCTAACTAGTTGCATTTACATGTTGAGTTGATTAGTCTCAACATGTTTCACTTACAAAACTCAAAATTCAAGAACACATAAACTAGTATGCGACATTGTTGTGAAAAAGTTCGTTTCATCTTCACCCATGTGGAATGATTGTTGATTGTTTTTTTTTACCTCTCATAAAACAAAAACAAAAAATGGCCAATATTGCAGCTTATCTTATGGGCTTGGATGTGGCACATTGTGAATCATCAATGCAGCCTCTTAACAGGTCCGCAAGCTGCTCCTCAACACACTAGCTACACACGTCATGAGACTTGATGATTCAAATAGTTGATACCGACTTTAATGATGTTTCCATCAATCACACCCTCAGTTAACTTATCTATTTTGTCTCCTGCAGTCTAGTAGGCAGTCTCCTCGAGAAGTATGCCAAGCTCGGCCTCCTTATGTGCACTGCTTGAATGGCATCAATAGCCTAGGCTCCTTATGCACACAACTCACGACGACTCTAGATGATGAGCACTTTGAATTCAACAGCATGTTAAGTCATTATACCAAAATCAAATAGTTGAGATGCGATGTTTGACTCGGTGCCGAGGTACACAAATATTGGAGAATTGTTTTAAGGGCCTCCCTGTAAGTCTTATTCACCATATATTTCTGTCGGAACATTTGATATCCGTCTAGTGGGAATATAAAATGATCCAGATTTTGTAGTGATACATAGAAAGAATTCTATATACTGAGAAATTGTTGTTCATCAATTGCCTTTGGATTGCGATCCATGACATTGACCGAAGCACATATTAGGTGTTCCCTAGTCACACTATGAGAGGACCAATGAATCTTGTAAGCTCCTGGTTGTTGGTGTACATGCACTTAGACTAGCTGTGCATGTGTACATGCACATACATGCACTTAGACCAGCTGTGTTGGTGTACATGCACCTAGATTAGCTCCAGTTAACTTATTGCTTGCATGTGGCACATGTACACTTTAGCTTTAGTTAGCTTTAGTTATTGCATGTACAACTAAG
>APFE031650305.1:67392-77955 GCA_000404065.3 Pinus taeda | reverse complement strand
TTAGTTAGCTTTAGTTATTGCATGCACAACTAAGCTTAACTTAGTTGCTTTTATGTATATATTCTAAACCAATATTGAAGAATAAATGGATTTCATTCTTTTCTCAATTCTTGCTTGCTTCCTTCTTTCTCTTGCAAGCTTGTTTATTGTTTTGCAAATCTAGATCACTGTTTCTCAAAATCTTACATGGTATCAGAGCACAGGGATTTGTAATCACTACACAAGCAATTTTATTTGCAGGTTGAGAAGATTGAAGCAACAACAAAGAATGGAGTCTCAATTGGAGTTTCCAAAATCGGCAATTCTCACTCGATATAATTATTTCGAATGGAAGCCAAAGATTCAATTTCATCTCAGAATTAGAGGCTTATTTCGAATAACCATGGAAACGGAAGTTGAACCAACATCGGCAATAGAGAAATCAAGATATTTCAATCGCATGGACGAGGCCTTGGGCATCCTATGTTTATCTATTTCTCCGGAACTGCTAATTCATGTTGAATCATGTTCAACTCCAAATGAGGTATGGAAAATTTTGGAAAGATTGTTTGGAAAACAGGATGAAATATGGCAATCTTTTCTCTTTTCTCTTGGTCACTTTGACGAAGATATTTCGCATGCACCAGTAGATGAACTTGTTACCAAGTTTCCATTACCACTCATTGATGAGTATGCAGATGAAACTTCAGACCAGCATTCTGATGACGATGAGTCTCTGTTTGAGGAAGATCCGCAAACACTCTTAGCTATGGAGACATCCATGCCCATGCATGCTTATATGATGCATGGATCTCATCAGCCCGCGGCAGCTCCTTCTGGCCCTGATGAGCCACAGACAGCGACTGCTCCTTCCCGCGGCAGTCAACCATCAAATGATGACAGTATCAATTTAAGTGCGCTTCAAGTCTGCATAAAGTGCGACATGCTGAAACTAGAAAATCAGATCCCGCTATCGGTCCTGAAACAAGTTTTTGAAAAAGGGAAAAACGTGTTGGCATACGAACACGAACGAGAGTTCTCTTACCTGTTGAAGAAGGCGTATACAGTGTTGTCTCCTTTCGAAGTAGGCAAGGCAGATAATAAGCTAAAAATTGATGATACGAAGTCACATTTGTTGGATTGTATGCAGGCAATCGTTTCTCCCTTCCTACAAATAACAGCTGATGAGAAGGACAACCGGCCAGATCTGCCTATATTTCAAAAGGCGAAATACGCTCTCGTAGATTTTGTTGCAGCGGTATGTGGTATTTTTATCGCTCATCCATTCAATGGAGGCCACCCTGATTTTCTCACGGCATACGACGCAGAGCAGTTAGACGGGGCCGGGATTCAGTTCAAATCCTTCTCGGACGCGCGGGAACAGATCCGATTCGATAAAAACTCGGGCACATTCTACCTTCCGCGGGTCACTGTATCCCACACCCACACCGAAGTGTTCTTGAGGAACATGATGGCCTTGGAGTTCAACGAGCCCGCTCGTCCTAACTCCATGACGCGCTACGTTGTGCTGATGGACTGCCTCATCGACACGCCCAGGGACGTTCGTCTGCTCAGGGATTGTGAAGTTATTCGTGGTACAAGCCTTCTGTTAACCGACGAGCATGTTGCCAAAATGTGGGACGACATGTGTCAGTTGTTCTTTACAGGCCATCTGGAGCCTCCTGAGGAGCTCGAACAGGCACTTCAGGACGTGATCAAGAAGTATTTCAAGAGCAGAAGTTTCGATTCCTGCGAGATAGGGTGAAGGACACGACCGCTTAGCAGTTGTTTTTTTTTATTTTGCATTATATTTTTGAGGGGGGTTTTCTTCCCACTGGGTTTTCCCTCTTTCCTCATTTTTATGCATTGTATATGGGTACCTAAAATGGCCGTGTTGCCGGGACTCATTCATTTTGCATCACACTCACCTAAGTTATGCTTAAGGGGGGGTGTTGGTGTACATGCACTTAGACTAGCTGTGCATGTGTACATGCACATACATGCACTTAGACCAGCTGTGTTGGGTACAGCCACCTAGATTAAGCTCCAGTTAACTTATTGCTTGCATGTGGCACATGTACACATAGCTTTTAGTTAGCTTTAGTTTATTTCAATGTACAACTAAGCTTTAGTTAGCTTTAGTTATTGCATGTACACATTAGCTTTAGTTAGCTTTAGTTAGCTTTAGTTATTGCATGCACAACTAAGCTTAACTTAGTTGCTTTTATGTATATATTCTAAACCAATATTGTAGAATCAATGAGGATTTAATTCTTTTCTTTCAATTCTTGCTTGCTTCCTTCCTTCTCTTGCAAGCTTGTTTATTGTTTTGCATATCTAGATCCTTGTATCTCAAAATCTTACACTGGTTAAGATGAATGAGACGAACACGAGAAGCTTTATATTCAAGCAACTTCGCAATCACTCTTTACGCTCCAACAGGGTGAACGCATCGTCCTCACAGCGGTGACAAAGGGATTCACTGTCATGACGGGCTTCTTGACCACAGGCTCCTTCACTCAGCCTCAGGTTCAACCTCCACACCAACACCTCACGTAACAACTCGCTTCACAATCACAGTTCCAACGACAACCGAGCTTTGAGGAGCTTGATAGATCTCAAAGGTGCAACAAAATAACAGAGTTTGGATCTCCTCCACACAGTCTGCACCTCTGCAAAGGTCACCATAAACACACGATGGGCACCACACCATGCCCAGTTCTACCCTCCACAGGATACGAAAAGTTCCTGACTCACATATTCGCAGGTGTTGTATCCACAGATCCGCAGATCTACTACTCCCAAACCAGATCCTCGACCTTAATGCCCTTTGATCGGAGGTGTTGTATCCACAGATCTGTAGACTCATGGATCCGCTGCTCCTCCATGATGGGTAGACTCACCAACACCTGATCACCCTCTGATCATCTACAGATCCACTAAAGAGCCACAGATCGATTTGCAATAAAAAATCGAAAAGATCGACCTGCAAAGAAAAAAATACCACAACAAGCAATTCACCTCTTACACTGCACCACACTCCTGCTGCAACAATTAATTTAGTAATGGAGATCGGATCGACTCTCCTCCACCGTCTCTACGACAAAACCTCCATGCACATACAAAACCTTGGATTTGAATGCCATGAGACAGGACAACAAAAAAAATTGGAAACCAATACATATATACTATTTTATTTCCCTCGGCCCAAGAGAGACAAAGGTTCCTCAGCCCACAAGGGACCAGGCCCAGGAGGTGCCAGGCCCAAGAGGGGCCAAGGTTCCTCAGCCCAAGACGGACCAATTTTTTTTAATTTTCTTCATATCCAAGTATTGGTTGATTTATCATTGTTTTCTGAATCATAATAAATTTTCCATCCTCCATTTATATTTTTCTCAATACCATACTTCCAAATATAATTCAGGAAACTCGTGACAAAGTATTCGCCTCCCCACATGAATATGAATGAGTGCTCCAAGAAGTACGTTGAGCTCACGGTGACCAATCAATACTTTCCAAGTGTTTCAAAACACAAATATCTGCTCCAACAGTTTTCATAGGAGATTCCAAGTATTTCAAGTCCACAGAATTCTGGTGCTTTGTTATGCCACCAGTTTTTGTGGACGAGTATGAAGCGATTTTCAACCGTTTTACCGTTCTTTTATTTTTCCCAAACCTTATATTTTAGGTACCCTATTGTTATCGGAACTATGTTAAAGTCATTTGTGAACAGAATTTAAGGGTTTAATGAAATTTGTGAGGATTTTACGAAGCTATAATTTCACCTGGAGAAAACCAGGCATCTACCAATTGTCATTTTCTCTTGGGTAGTTATTTATGGATCTTAATGTAGTACATTAATGATCCAAAAGATAACGGGACATCACCAGCTCCATTGCTCTTCCAAGTAATAATTTCATTGTAGTTATACAGAAGTGCTATTTAATGTGTTCACATTTTTGAAAATTTTGATTATAAGATAATTTTTTCTAAGTTGTTTTAAGGTAATAATTTAATTACCATTTATTTGTAAAAGGTATTTATTTGATATGGTTATAAAGTTGACAATAATTATCTATAATATTAATTTGTTTTACTAAGAGGATTTTTAGCTGTAGTAATTTGGTGAACAATTATTTTGCTCTAATGTATTTAAGTATATGGAAACAAAATTATTATGAATTAAATTTCTTACAAATGTACACCTATTTATAGGATTCAAAATAGTTTAACAACCAGAAGTTATTATAGCAATATATTCAATATGACTTAAACATCTCACTTGCAAGAATTAAACTTACATAGGGTGGATAATAATGATTCCTTGAGATTTAATTTCTTTGGGGGTTCAAAGCAAAGAGATAGAAAACAGTTTATATTTAGTATTTCAAGAATATTTACTATATCTTGACATGGTATCCCAACATCTTAATCAATGTAAGGTTTATATGGCATTAAATATTGTCAAATAAAAATATGGCTCATAATACTTTTTAACTTCTTTAGTTCCAGCTCAATAATTATCTTGACTCAATTTCTTGAAACTCTACTCATTTTTGAATTTTAACTAACCAACACTAATTTTTATTATGAAGTCCATTCTAGACCCCAAATTTACTCTAATGAAATTATTCCAAATTCTCTATATCTATATATCAATTGTTTGAAACCTATGGTAGGACCATATATTGATGGTGTGATTGGTTCTAGTAGAAATGAAACATTTAGCTAGTTGATAGGTCAAATGCTTAGAAAACCACACTTTTAACTCTAGATCCTCTATTGAAGAACCATCTACATCACATCCTAGTGGTCCTCTACAAATAAATGACCCATATATTGATATAATAATGTGCCTAAATAGAGGAAATTTGTGAATGTTTGTACATTACCTTAAAGACCAAGCTACTCAAAATTATGGCATTGTATAATACCTATCACATTCACCCTATGCCATGCCTAGGTCCATAGTTATTAAAAATCACCAACTATAATCAACAATGATGGGGCACTAACTCCATTCCCTCTATCTAATGCTAGGAAAGTCCCATTTATCAGACCAGTCGACTAATAAGAATGTTTCTATCTATCGATATTGTTAACTAACGGGACAACCCACTGCTCACCACCTAGCTCTCATCACAAGACTCAGTGCTTTACCCATGGGGTAGTGGTAGTAGCTATATGTGAAGAGAATATTTCCATCTATCACGACTACCAACTAATGAAATCTCATGTAGTGTACTTCCCAACACCCCTCACAATCCTAAGTGCTCTACTCATTGGGCAATGGTAGTAATTGCAACTGATTGGAATGTATGTGACCATTGTTATTGACAACTTGCTTTCAATAGTGCAATCACGAGGAATGATCTATGGCCCAACAAGAATTATGGGGCCTCCTAGGACTATTGTAGGGCCCTCACCTAATGGGTGAGCACCTTTGATTAGCGTGATCACGGGAATGACTAGATCAACAACCGAGGTTCACATCTAGACCCCTTTGGTTTGTTGTGGTTTTGACAAGGGGGTCTAAAATGGGGACCACTGCCATGGGCCCCTCATTAATGGTGTGCTACCTATGAACGACGAGATCATAGTGTGGGTTCGACCTATGACCCTTACTCACTTCAGGCCCTCTCTAGTCTACTCTGAGTTAACACGGGGTGGGGTTCAAAATGAGAAACCACTAGCAATAAAAACACTCTTGTTTTGTGGAGCTTCAAAGTGGATCTTCACACTAGGTGGAATCAAACACTCAAAGAAGAACCTCTTGGAAAATCCCCGAGTATTGGCTCTGACAAATGGAACATACCTCAATCTTACTCAGACTAGCATTGTCTCAAGAGATGAGAGTTAAGTAGGAAATCTACAGGGATTCTAGTGTCACATTCACTTATGTGAATTGAAATTGTAAACTCAATCAAAACCTAGGAATTGTACCTGCAAACCTCAAACAGACACAACTATCAAATAATGTTAAATTCCTTATCCCCCTATAACTGTGATTCCTGATATAAAACTGATGGCCACTCAATCCTTTGACGACTAATTCTATCAGGAAGAGACCCTTATTGTGTTGGGACTTCAATGTGGAGAGAATTTTAGTAATTAAAGAAAATGAAAGACTACATGGATCAACTATACATTGAACAAAGATTGTAATTCAAACTAGAATTAAATTATGTAGAACTAGGAAATTACACAAATTCATAATTGCATTACATAGATAAAAAACTACAAAGGGCACAATCCATGTCCTTTTATACTCTTGTCTATTATATAAAAAAAATAATATAATATTATTAATGATTATGTCAGTGATTGGTATTCACTAAAACAAATTGGTCTAGTAAGAGTTACTAAATTTTTTATAGCATTTTATTTCCATGTTTTAGAAGAAGTGAGTGAACGGTTCCCAAATCGCCATAGTTTTACTAACTTAAAGTGTCAAGGCTAAGACAAAATATTTTGGAAATTATTTCGAATGTGAGTAGAAGATAAACAATTTAAGAGAAAATGTTTTTCATCTTCTGAGTATGGCAAAGATGAAAAACACTTTCATGCCATGGTGTTTTAGGATTTGACCAAGGTTCGATTTCACTATGAATCTCATGAGAACTTGTTCTTTTCTTAACATTGTTCATTTTCTTCTTAACATTAGTAAAGACAAAGAGATACTTTTGATTTTCGAGATTGGGGTTGATCACCTCCTTATAATATCTTATTTTCCTTTCCCCTCTAATTCTTTATCACCCCAAAATTTCTCTTTAAATTTTAATGTAATAATATTTTTAATACTATCCTTATTTTGGAAAATGACATCCTCCATGATCCTGAATGATCAAGTTAGGATTGGTTATCTTCATGGAATTCTCACTTGAGAGGAAGGTGGTGGATTTGGCTATAATCAAAACTAATTTTAGGAAACCTTTTAGATTCCATTTTGTTTCATTTATTATTATACATAAGATACCAAGTCATATACATGTTTTTTATGGGGGAAATGTTTGTTCAATTGGGAGGATAGGATAGAGAGTATTTCCTTTAATCTTGAGATCATAGGTTCTATCTTCCTCCACGATTATTTGGAGATAATACGACCCAAAACCTCCCATCCATATAAAATAATAAGAGTGATAAGAACCTCAAAGATATATTTTATTTATTTTTTATCTATCACCAAAGATTTTTTTATTTATCATTATTTTCAAGCCCATAATAAGTTAAATTCCATCCTCCGTTTATCCTTTTCTCAATACTGTTATTCCAATTAGGTTTGTAATGGATATCGATTCCAAAATACTTATATGAATGAACTTCCTCCACAAAATGATTTTTATGTATCTTATATAATTTCCATTGTAAAATAATATAAATAATTTTTTAATTAAAATAAAATAGTTAATATATTATATTCTTGTATTATATTAAACGTAAGCATTACCTCTCCATTCACGTTATTAGTAAGGGTAGATGATCCTATACACATATCAAGAGAATACATACTCGAGCAACCATATAAATTAAATGGCTCGTAAACATCGATAGGCATAAAAATCAAAACACTCACTCCATGATATGTCTCTAGTTTGCTAAAAATAAAATAAAAAATCAATAAAGTAGCGAAATTATAACTTTATTTTAAAATTATTTTAATTATATTATTATTATTATTATTATTAGTTTCATAGTAGTTGATATTTTTTATTATATTTAAAAAGCAATGGGTTAGGGGCTTAGTGTGAGTACAACATATTCATATACATCATGACAGGTTCCCAAGCACATGGTTGGAATATGCAAATACTCTTCAATGATTTCCAATGTTTTACAAATATTTTCTCTTAACATAGTGGAGGGATTTCAAGATTTTCCCATTTATACACTCTCCAAAATTTACCTAACAAAAACAAATTGCACAACATTCTTTTAACATTTTATGTTACCCATTGGGTGGATGTTCCTCCATTTTTTTCTGGCTATTTGGCATTTTTCTTTCCTCATTTAACCTCTAATTTACCTCATGTAGCTGAGATATAAGGAATCCAACATTGTCTTCTAATATTTAAAAACTAAACTTAAGATTTAATATATTATCCATGAGAATTGAAATACCCTGAGAAAAGACAAGAGTTATGCCTCTAAATTTCTTCTTGTGCCTTGTTGAGTCATATATTTAGTGTAATTCGAAGTAGAATAAAATTCCAATCCTAGGAGGTCTCCGAAAGGGATCCCCCAACTCCAATTTAAAGCTGTTGTTAAAATATAATCCCCCTACACTAAATAAGAGTCACTTCATGGAGTTCTAACGCTCCACAAAACCACAACACCCTAATTCAATACAGCAAACAAGACAAAGGCTAGGCCCAATTTGTGAATCGCCATAAATTGAAGGTTAGTGCAATTGACTATAATGCTATGGGTGATAGAAGGGATAACCCAAATGATGATGATGTTCCACTAATGACTATAGATTCCATTGTATTGAGCACCACCAATCATAAGTGAAAAGAAAATATATCTACCATTTCCAATAGAACTAATAAATAAGGGAGAAAAGGAGCCTCCCTGATCCCTTGAGATGAAACTATTATGAATCCAGCTCAAGAAAAGACAGAAAAGATAGATCAACGCCTTAGAATTCAGCCTCTTCAAGGGGGCAACCTCCTTTACATTACATAAATGAACAATTCTTGGATGATACAAATGAAAATACTTCCTTTCTATATATAGGAGTCTAAGGGGTCATAATATAATCAGAGCTGACATAACAATAATAATGTAAGGGCATAATAATAACAATAGTGGGCTTCTATGGGGCACAATAGTAATAATATGGGTACTACATGGGTACATCAATATAAAAAAGGGCTTGTACTAATAAGAATAACAGGTTACACTAGTAGTATAGGGGCCTAACATGCCCCTCTCCTTCAAAAAGTGTTGTCCTCAACGCTTGAGTAGTTCTTGATGCTTCTGTCTAAAATTCTTGTCCTCCCATGTGGAATCTTAAGCAGGTAAGTTCTTCAACTTGATGAGATACTCTGAAATTGATCGATTTCGTAGCTGTCGGTTTCTTGTTTCTGCGACTGCTCCAGGTTCCAATATGATTTTTCCTTCCTCTTCAAGTTCTGTCAATATTGTTTGAATTGGGATCTTTTGCAAATTTTGAATGAGTGGCCACACTTCTTCATCCTTCTTCCATTCATCCCTTACTTTGTTTATCCAATCTGGTTGGATAATAGAAATAGCACAAAATAATGCTTCGACATCCTCATCCTTTCTTGATAGTGCATCTGCAACAAAATTTTGCTCCCCTTTTCTACGACGTGCCATGAGTCACTGTTTCGACCTTTGGCTCTGAAAAATATATACAAGAAACTAAAGTCCATTCTCTTTCTGTACCTTCTTACGAAATTTCAATCTGATGCTCAGAGAGAAAGTTATGATGATTTTCCCCAGGTCACCTGTTTGGAATGTAATTCAGGAGTTTACAAAAAGACCAACTTCCTCAGATCATATCTCCGCAAATATAGCGCGAAAAGCTCTGAAATTCGGACCCAAGGTTCAGTGCAATTTCATCTCAAATGGGTTTTTGTTTTAGCTTCTGAAACATCGCAGAAAAAACGTTATAGAGAAAATTCCACGATGACCTATTTGGAGCAGCGAAACCCTAGAATCCAAGGCTCTGATAGCAAATGTTATGAAACCAGCTCAAGAAAAGATTGAAAAGATAGATCAATGCCTTAGAATTCAGCCTCTTCGAAGGGGCAACCTCCTTTACATTACATAAATGAACAATTCTTGGATGATACAAATGAAAATACTTCTTTTCTATATATAGGAGTCTAAGGGGTCATAATATAATCAGAGTCGACATAACAATACTAATGTAAGGGCATAATAATAACAATAGTGGGCTTCTATGGGGCACAATAGTAACAATATGGGCACTACATGGGTACATCAATATAATAAGGGGGTTGTACTAATAATAATAACGGGTTACACTAGTAGTATAGGGGCCTAACAGAAACCAATTAAACTAGTCACCCAAAGGAAAAAATTGAGAAAGACAAAAGGTATAGAAACAATCCCAAAGGATAGAACTAGAAGGAAACTTCTAGAACTACTCAACATTTGCAGGCCACATTATGAGAAGATCAACATGTGAATGTTTACCAAGCTCATATACCTTTCTTCCTTTCTCATCTATGAATAATATTGATTCATCATGAAGTTTCCATGAAGCATTATAGCGACATATAAGGATAAACTCATTTTTTTGCAAACAAGAATCAAAATTACACTTTGTATGTCTTTGAACATGATTTAACTAGTGCTCATAATATTCACAGTGGTTCAAGAAAAAAATTGTGAAGTGTTTGGAGCACCTGAAAACCATAAGAAGCTCCAACAGGTTCCAAACCTCATTTTTGTCCAAAGATGCCTGT
This sequence comes from Pinus taeda, assembly GCA_000404065.3. Taxonomy (NCBI): domain Eukaryota; kingdom Viridiplantae; phylum Streptophyta; class Pinopsida; order Pinales; family Pinaceae; genus Pinus; species Pinus taeda. The sequence goes on along the minus strand of APFE031650305.1, from coordinate 67,519 downwards.
TACACTGAAATTTGTCACCTTGACTATCTGCAGTCTATGTGGCCTCATCAATAGCCACATTGTCCTCTTTGTCAAGCCCCATACCTCTGCTCTTCATGTCAAAACTTCAAAGAGAGAGAAAGTCACT